>OX578146.1:125879862-126117362 GCA_951213105.1 Amaurobius ferox
GTTTTTAGACAGATCAGTCTTGTGACCTTTCAAAATTCAATTCAATTTTTCACTCACAGATTCCTTTTTGATCAAAGCAGAAAAAGTAGGGGGGTTTTTTTTCTCCTTTTTTTTTTGTGGACTCCATGGGAAATGTCATGATAAAATTATCAGACATTTCGAAAGCAAGGGCGACCGCACTTGGAACGTTCACATCATGAATCCCTTTTTGGGAGAAGCTTCAAGAATGTTCGAAGCCCCCCAACATGGGACGAGGTTAGAGGCGCCACGAGGTCAGAGGCGTCAGAGGTGACCTTTGACCTAGCAACAGAAGGCGTGCAGCGAAATTCGCTCTTCGACTGGACGACCTAAAGGGAGAAGGTGACAAGGACGGTGGCTCCCGGGCCACCGGGCCTAGCTAGAATGTATTACTCCTAATTCAAAATGCTGTGATATGTTTGATAGACCATCAATGAATAACAATTTATTTGAACACAGCGATAAGTGGACTTTCTATAATTCAAATTAAGAGAAGCAGAGGGAGTAAATAAAATTCGATTATCGAAGATGAAGATTGCAACGAATGAGCTTGCCCAAAATGGCAAATGGACATTCTTCGGCAAAGGAACCAGAAAAGACTCTTCTGATATGGAAGACACTTCGAGGAATATAGACCATTCAAAGAAATAGAGAAAGGATACAAGTATGCAGTATCTCTAATTAAAATATTGCATTCGATGGAAGAAGGCATAAGTTTGCCGGCCCTGCGTCGATTGGACATTATCCTTTTCTCGTAGGGTGCTCGAGGCATTTACGTGAGGAGAACAAGCGATGTCCCATAATGTAGAGACAACACAGGTCAGTGACATAGCTCCAAATCGTATTCCAGAGCGTGACCAAACTACCTGTCATCGACCTAGTTCCGAGTGCAAATACGGGACAATGCCCGACTCACTTGACGCTATTGACCAGTGATCTGACTTAGCTATTCATCAAGATAGTGTGAGTGATAAATAAAAATAATCAACAGTGGAGATTTAGAATAACAGGATGATCAGTGCACTTTAATTCCCTGCACAGAGTGATTATCCTAAAGAGAGGCTGTAAGAGTAACCGACTAAGTTAAATTACTTTGTGTTTCTTACACGACCAGTAAATATAAAAATGAAACTAATAGATTAGAAGTGCATTAGCATGCGTAAGGCAGGAAAAGAATTGAATTGTATATAGAATTTTTTTGTATATGAAATGATGTTATCAATTAATTGATAATTGTATCTATCTATATATATATATTAGTCAATATTAACCTAGACTAAGTAGACTGTAATGATTTATTATGTGAATTTACCCCTTTAATTTGATATTACACAAATTTAAGACGTTTTACAATATACACTATTGAGATTAATGAAATGCAGATATGACACTATACATAAGATATGATACTTAATAATTAAGAAATAAAATTAAGAAGTACAACACATTATGATACAATTTAAAATTTACATACTAAAATATTTGGGAAAAAAAGAAAAAATTGATTTAACTTTTGAGATAGAGAATTTAATATGTAATACCTTTTGAGATATAGACACAGGCACACGGATATTATTTTATTTTATGATTTTGATATTGATTGGAGGAAAATGAACGATAATGTTGAAGAATGAATTTAATATTTTACAAGCTTGAATTGGTAGATAAAATCACATTGAGCTTTAATTTTGTTAAATCGAAGCATTAAATTTTCCGCCGCTGATGTGAGCGAGCCTCATCTCAGGTTGAATTCCTGACAGCGGTGATAATTATAAAAGGTTAATTAGGAAAGTTTTGCAAAAAATTAACAACTGGAGCTTCTTTTGATTTTACACACTAAGATGATGATCAGTGATAGAGTTTAAATTTAACATGTACATTTTGAATTTTAATAGAGCGGGAGAACAGGTTACCTTTAATGCAAATAACTTTGCTATAATTTTAATAATTATTTAGCCTTAGTGCTAGGAAGGGATCTCTTAGTATCCTGACACAATTCCAAAATGAAATTGTTGGGTTAAATTTTAATACTGATGATTAATTTACATTGACAAATGATACAATATGATAAATTTGATAATGTTACAGAGGATTATGAATTTGAATTCCGATTGAGTTTTTGAGGAACATAAGAAATGCAAGCTTTTAGAAGTTATGAAATATGATGGTATTGGATCAAGAAATATGTTGGTTTGAAAATGTGAATCTATGGTAAGAATTATATACAATGAAGATTTTAATTAAAGATTAGAATGAAGTATGGCAAATATGTGTCTTATAAGATAAAAAAAATAAAATGTATAACACTGATATTTTAAAATACTGTTATAGTAGAACAAGAAGAAATGATGAAACAGAAACAAAGGTATATTGTTACTGAGATATCTAAATGTGAATGCTTTAATAAATTTGAATTTTGGTACCCATTCAGAGAATTTGTTGATTGTTTATATTAATGGTTGTGATTTTATAGAAAGAAGAATAATTTACAGGTGAGTTTTATTTAGATAAATGAATTATATACAGAAAAATAGAAAGATCCAATTCGAATAATTCCTCTTTTCTTATCATAAAAATTTAGAGATATCATGGAAGATAACTTTTTTTTTTCTGATAGAATGGTTTGATTTTTCTTTTAATTATATTAATTGCGGACTGTGTATATCACTTTCATTTATTTTAACAAAGAGTTTTAAAAGTTCAAAGCTTTTATATTCTGTTTCGCTAATAAACTCATATATTGTGTTTACCAATAAATTAATTTATCCGATTGTTGAAACAGAAAAAGGGTAGAACGGGTATATCTTCTAATACAATTTTAGTGTTTGCATTTAGTATATACAAATGGGATCAGGATGTTTTATTCTTCAGATCAGCAAATTCAGAGCTACGAATTTGGTGGAATATCGCTAACTTGGCAAATTTTCTTAAACTTTACCAGATTGACGGAAATGTTACCAAATTGATAAAAACGATGCAAATTGATGAAATTAAATTCATTTTTTTAGAAGAGAGTACTGAAATGATGTTTCGGTAGCATTTGTCGGTCAGTCTATCCATCCTACTTAGTAACACATTTAGCGAATTTTTTAAATGTCACCAAATTGATAAAAATGTTTGTAAATCTATAAAAATATCATGAAATTGATAAAATTGCGCTTAATAAATGAAATTAATTGTGTTTTGTTAGGGGATAGTATTGTGATGATGTTTCGTCTTTTTGTCGCGAAATGGGACTATTTCAAAATATCGCAAAATGGGACGATTTTACAGTCCCACTTGGCGATAAATTTGGCTATTTTTTAAATTATCGCTAAATTGATGAAAATGTCACCAAAACTTCCATGGAGATAGTATAATTCAGACGATATGATTTCCATCAATTTATTTGAAGCAAATGTCATTTAGCAATGGATGTAAATCCAATGTATTATGCGGCATACGAATTTTATTAAATATTTTCAGATTTGAATAATAAAGATATGTATATAAAATAAATTTCATTGACATTGCATTTTTGACTGAATAATATTAATTATGGTCTTTAGGTTACACATTATAATTAATGATATTTTTGGGGATTGCTGATTCAGGGTTATTGATATTTTCAAGTTATTATACTATTGTTTTATTATGACAAAAATTGTTTAAGCTCATATATTGTACGTTGTATGAGTAATCTTCTACAAATGCAAGGGTATATTTTCTACTCTACGAGAATATAAGTATTACAGGTATATTGGCATATATTTTGATATATACTGGCATATATTGGAATCAATTACGACCTTTTGGTATAAAGATTACGGGGATTATTGATATTTTCAATTTATCACGTTATTTGTTTAATTTTGGCAAAGATTTTTGAGACTCATATTGTAATACGGGTAATCTTCAACTAACACACAGGCATATTTTCTTATCTGCGACAATATAAGTAGTACGGGAATATATATTATATATATATATATATATATATATATATATATTCCCATATAATTTTAGTGCTTTCATTTTGGCATATATTAGAATCAATTACGGGTTTATTGATATTTTCAATTCATACATTTAATCTACTAATACAGGTTATATCTTCTAATATTCGAGTATATAAGTAGTACGGGTCCCATACATATTTATCGCTTTTATTTTGTATATATTGATTCAATTTCATATTTTTTATATATTTGCTTTCAAAAGGGGCCCATGATGTTTTATTCTTCAGATCTGCCCGTGAAGATAATTTTGGATAGTGAGAACTTGAACTTCTATTTAGGAACAATAAATTTAATATTTTAACATAACTTGCACATGATTGTGAATTATAAGTCTCTTTACATTATATACTCTGTACAAAGAACGGGTATGCTGCTAGTTAAGATATATATATGTATGAAGAAACTAACATAAATAGAAGTTTAAGCTTGTATCTTCCAAATAATTATTGATGAAGTCACATACATCCTGAACTGCAAAAAAGAAAAAAGAATATATATACTTAAAAGCACAGTTAAAATTATTTAAAGAGTGAAAACAATTTAAATGTTAAATACTAAGCATGTATTACACATTACATTAACAATACATTATCTTCGGTATTCTTAGAAGGCAATTTATTTGTATACACTTCCTGATAACTTTACAATTTCATTGCCTTCTACCGATTGTTATTCATTCTAATTTTTAATTAGTTTTATTTCCTTTAGATTGAGGTTCTGTTTACCCCAACTAATTTATATTTTATTAACTTGCATTTCTTTGAATTCTTAATCTAGTATTCATTAAGAGTCTTTTAATTAGTATTAGGTGATACACAATGTCTCTTCAGGATCTTGTAGTTAATTTTTATATATAAAACTTAATACAGTAGCCCCTTGTTATATCGCGCTTGCCGGGAGACATGGCAAAATGCGCGATATATCGGGCGATATGATAAAAATTATATTTTTATAAACATATCTAATAAAAATTTAGGAGCAAAAGTACAATAATAAAAAAGACAATAATAAAACCCTTATTCACTTCAGCCCCACCGACGACTCATATTGTAACATTCCAGTCTTGGAAAAGTAAAAAAATGTAAACGAAAAAATAGAAGAAAAATAAAAAATATGATGTGGGCAGCACACAACTTTCCCTGCAGACTGAAATTCATATTTTCTTTATTTCTTTAATAATTCATTAGATTGAGTTTAATTGCACCAAATAACACTCAATTTGCATTTTTAATTCAATTTTTGTTTTTATATGGTATATGGACATTTTTCCGAAAACGGCATAATAAAAATGAAAGAAATCTCAAATATCTTGAGAATGGTTAGTCCTAAAGTATAATGGAGTATGTTATATTCTTTTCCTCATCAAAAATTGCGTATGAAACAAGAATTTAATTGATACATTTCAGCATAAGTAGTCTTTTGTGTTTTTTAAATTTTTGCAATTTTTGCGAGCCATTTCGATTCTCCCATTTCGTAAAAAAAGGCAGGTTGTTCATTTCCGAATCATACCAAAATCTAATCAGCACCAGAGTATCCTACAAGTAACTTATCTACCAAATTTTGTAACATTTGGTCAATTAGTATTTTAGCTAGAGTACATGAAATTAGGATACATGAAATTTTTAAGGGCCATTTTGCAAAAAACGGCGGGTTCTGTTTTTACGAATCCTACCAAAAACTAATCAGCACCAGGGTCTCACCCAAGTGACTTACCTACCAAATTTTATGAAGTTCGGTCGATTAGTTTCTTAGTTAGAGGGGATACATACATTGCACAGACAGACAGACACACAGAGACATCAAGCTAAAAAATAGTTTTTTCGTATTCTAGAGGTCTCGAAACATGTAGATCCGTCAAAAACTCGAGTTGGGATTTTTGGCATTATTCCAATACTTTCCCTATAAATTACCATGTATTGCAGGGAAAATAAAAATTTGATGTGGGCAGCACATGACTTTCCCTGCAGACTTATATTCACGTTCTCTTTATTTTAATTAAATTCAATTCACTTTTCATTCAATTTTCGTTCTCATTTGATAACTGGACTTATTTTCAAAGGTGGTGTAGAGAAAATACAAAAAAACTAAAATATCTCGAGAACGACTAGTCCTAGTTTAATGGGGTTGGTCTTATTCTTTTCTTCGTTAAAAATTACGTATTAAACATGCATTTAATGGATATATTTGAGCATACGTAGTTTTTTATTTCAGATTTTGTCGATTTTTGAGGGTCATTTTGCTAAAAAAGGCAGGTTATTTTTTTTCGAATCATACCAAAATCTAATCAGCACCAGGGTGTTCCACAAGTGACTTATCTACCGAATTTTGTGAAATTCGGTTCATTAGTTTTTCAGCTAGAGTGGATACAAGCTTTTGCAGGCCATTTTGTAAAATAAGGCGGGTTCTTTTATTCCGAATCGTACCCAAAACTAATCAGCACCAGATTCTCCCACAAGTGACTTATCTACCAAATTTTAGGAAATTCGGTCCATTAGTTTTTTAGTTAGAGTGGATACAAAATCTGCACAGATAGACAGACACACATACAGACGTCACGCTAAAAATAGTTTTTTCGTATTCTAGAGGTCTCGAAACATGTAGATTCGTCGAAAACTCGAATTGCAATTTTTGGCATGATTCCAATACTTTCTCTATACATTACCATGTATTGCAGGGAAAGTAAAAATGGGAGACATAGCAGAAGCGCGATATATCCGAATGCACGATATAACGAGGGGTTACTGTAGTTTCTATATATTTCATACGATTATATATATTAAATTCTGAAGTTTATAATATCAAAGCATCATAAAATTTCTACCCATTAAATTATACCATCCAAGATTCAGGCCTAATAGGAAAATTTTCAGTGCTATGTTTTTTAAACTGCTATCAAAACATGGGAAATGAATTAAGCATCATTTTTTAGTATTGTGAGTAAATCAAATACAATTGCTTCTATCAATGCATATGCTACATCTTAAATTCTAGTGTTTTCAAATAGTTTCCTTTGGAAAAAGCTTTGAAATTATTTTAAATGTCATTTAGCTTTAAAATATATGATAGTCATATACTCTATCACCACTAGTTTCGGGTAAAAAATGAAAAAAAAAATCACCAAGCGAATATGACCCTGCTTATCAATAAGACATATTTAATCTAGCATATTTAGATCATTCATGCACATTTTAAAAAGTATCACCTTTTACTTTGATCTCAACCAGATTCAGTATACTGAAATATGTTGGGACGAATTCTAATAAAATGTTAAATATAACTGAAACTAAGTTGTATATTAAACAAACATGCACAATTTGGAAACATACAATTTTGTTATATATAGATGCCAAAATTCAAGGAAAATTCTGAGAACAGTGTATCAATTATCAAATTCTGTATATAGCTGCATATAATTTAAGAAATTCCGCAAATTGCAAAATAAAAGTAAATTGGGAAAGGTTAGACCTTGTATACATAGAATAATTTAAAAAGAAAATTTTTCCCATCAAAATTAGGAAGTTAAAAAATTTTTATTAGTTTTCAGTACTTAATGTTTTCAATTCTTTTATTATAAAGATAATTTTTATGATCAATGAAAACCTTACTCACTATGTAAATTGTACAACAGGAAATGTACAACTAGTATAAATAAAATTTTGAACAGGTGTAACTTCTAGAAAACTATAGTGACAGTTCTAAAGAAATTCGTAAGTTCTAATGATGTATGTGGATTATTATTGCTAAAAAATATATGAGTTAAAAACATTTTAAATATTGGATGAAAATTAAAATGCACATAGCATATAGAACAAAATTCCTACAGAAACACTTTTTAATTTTAAAATAAAGAAGAGAAAAGCATAATGAAATGAATTATCCACTTAATGATAATAAATTAATAGCGCTTAGCAATAGTAAATGTACTAGTGTGAAATTAGAGAGGGATGGGGGACTTAACACAGGTTTTAGATTTTTACCAACTCTTACTCACAAAAGTGGGAGGCAGTTGACTTATACACAAAGTCGACTTGTACATTCAGGTATAGTCAGTCAAAAAAAAAACATACAGTCAAACCAAAAGTATCATTAGAGTAGAATAATGTCTACTATAAATAAATGTGCATCTAATTTATATAAGGGGTCGTTTTCATATTTAGTTGCTCATTATTTTCGAAAATTCAAATGGCAACACTTTTTTTTGTGTGTGTGTGTCCATCATGGGATTTCTTATGTTAGCAATATGCTAAATCTAAATTTGTATGAGATTCTGACCATAAATAAAGGACATATATGGAAAAAAGCTTTTTGGGGTCTGTCATTATATTTAAAGTAGGAAAATAAAGGTTGCATATACTATGCAAAAAAACCTTTTCTATTTTGTTGATATGGCACATTCTTTATAAAAATATCTTATCAATAGGCATGTGGGGGTCTCAATTTCGGGAATTTTAGGGGTACTGTAAACAAAATTTTTACCATCAATATGTTAATATTATATGAGGTTTTTTGAAGTCACAAAATGTAGTGCCCTTGGGGCTGTTAATAAATTTTCTTACAAAGTTTGGTGAAAATTATTGTACTGTAAAGTTTGTACTGAATGGAATGAACTAAAATTTTGCACATTGGTTTCCGACAGTGCTGAATCAATTGTCATCTTATTTTTTTCAAATAGGATTTTCGTAATTAATAATTATTAGAAATTTGTTTGAAGATGAAAAATGGTATATATGTTGCTTGGGTTATTTAGTATTACAATATAACATAGGAATTCGTTTGATAGGCTAATTATTTCAGACAATATAAAAGAAAAACTGCAGCACCCATTTAATATTAGGAGCTCAAAAGTTCAAGCAGTCATAACTCCTCAATGGCTTGAGTAAAATGTATAAACTTTACATGCACTCGGGGTGCTTTGACCTTTAGAATCAGAACCCGTTATCAAAAGTGGGTGTTGCCCTTTGAAAAAAATCAAGTTGGTGCAAAGTTTAACCTTTTGCTTATGCGTGGGACAGAGTCAATCCGATATGAAAAACCTCAAAAAAGACAGGTATTTGGCATACCCGATTCCAAACAGTTCAATCCCCCTTTGCAAGCATTGGCATCCATGGACGCCAATGCTTACAAAGAGGGGTTGAACTGTCTGGGATAGGGTATGTCAAATACCTGTCTCTTGGGGAGGTTTTTTTGTTTGGGATTGACGCTGTTCCACCCGTAAGCAAAAGGTTAATATGAAAATGATCCCTATGCAAAATAATTGCTTATTTATAGCAAGCATTATTACGAACCTAATAATACATTTGGCTTTATTGTATGACCTGAGGAGCTGGAGTAACATGTGGATTCGGATTTTTTTTATGGGCTGTACATTCATATATTCATTAATATATACAGCAGTATGTAGTTGTACATTCATATTTTCATGAGTATATACAGCAGTTTTGCTTTCAAATATATGCAAAAATTTAATGATGACATCAAATACATTTAACAATAAATCTTTTTTAGATTTACATACTTCATCAACCCTAATTACATATCTACCACTTTTCAAATGCAAATACAAATTATGTGAAAGAGACCGAGATGCACTTGAAATTTCATTTTTACGAAAAATTATGGGAATTTTTTTTCTTATTTTTAACTTTATATAAAACAAAATTTTCACAGCATGTGTGCCTAGCACAAATTTTAAAATTTGTATTGAATCATTAAGGAAAAGTTACTACCATGATATGAAAAATATTATGAAAATACTCAAAAAATGTGAGTAAATAAAATTAAAATGTTTTAAATTACCAGTTTCTTCAGCTTCAAACACTGCCTGCAAAACTAATCTCTCAGGAAAATATACACGAATAACAGTCTGTTTATAGCGACCCAATTTCTTATGAATTTGTCTACTTTTAAGTTCTTTAGTCATTAAAGGCATACTTTCCATTTCCTTCCTAAAAAGAGACAAATAAAATCATTATTTCAAGAAATTTTACAAATAACTTAATAAAATTAGAAATATCATATAGTGAGAGACGGATAGATCAGGTCTGATCTAATAATACAATACACATAAAATTAACCCATGCAACAGTATACTGGTGTAATTTTGCATAACAACATAACTATAGTATTAGTATGTTGCACTGCACTGCAACTTTCAATATTGCATGATCCTAGAACTCAAGGCGTATGAAAGCAAGGCTGTTTCAAAATAGAAAAGTGCTTATCATGATAAGCACATTAATAATAGCATTTTTATGTCTAATATTACTTAAAAAAGAATCACATTCATAATTCATTTAAAAATATATTTATTTTTGTGAGAACAATATATTTTTAGTTTCACACAAGTTTGCAGGAGTATGTATGTATACGTGTTGAAAACCCAGACCACACGACAGACCCGAAGGTTTACTGTAGCTAATACGTGTGTGTGTGTGGTGGTGGTGGTGGTGGGGGGGGGGGGGGGATCAAGGGCATTTGCTTTCAACCTTTTATAAACCATGGACCAAATTTGAAAGAGCACATGGTTCACATGCCACAGATGTGTAAGGAGGGGGGTGGGGATATGTTCAAAATGTAATATTTTGGCACTTTTTTAGTCAGAGCTGACAAGACAATTTGGCAATCTCTGTGAACTGATATTATTTGGCTGCCCCTGCGGATGGATATATGGTTACCGGAAGAAAATTTTAGATTTAAAAGATAAGGGCAGGATAGCCCAGTGGTTAAGCCACGGGATTATACGTGGAAGACCAGAGTTTGATTCCTGGTTCTAACCAAACTATCCCCATGTTTATACAGAGTACAAACATGTTAAATCTGTGGGCCCAAAAGTTTCTCCGAGAGGTTGGTGACTGACAGAGGAAGGAAGGTATGGTCCCTGTGGATGATGCCCCTACTGAGTTCCGATCTAAATTGGGTGGCACTGTCCCAGCTATCCAAACAGATACCTTACATGTTCAAGTAGGTCAGATGATCTGGGTCGAAATAAAGAAAAATTCAAAGGATGAATGAGCATTTTTGGTCTAAAATGGAAATAAATCCAACCATTGCTTAACCTGCCACTTGATTTTTGCAGTTATAGCTCATTAGAAAGAGAATGGTATCGATAAAACAAAATTCATGTACTGACTAGATAGCCAGAATTTCTCAGTTATGAAATTATTTTGAACTCTCTTTGGCTCAGCTGGCAAAGCACATATTTGATAATACACACACTATGAAACATAATATCAGGTTATCTGTAGCAATAGTCACCATATTGCCAAAGATTCTGAAAATTCACCCATTTGCCTGTGTGTTTGTCTTATCATCACAGGAGAATGGCTGCACCGAATTGCATAAAAATTTGTAACCTTGGAATAGACCCGCTTTAAATTTATTTCATGTTTTGGCTTTTTAAGACAAGGGGTTGTCGAGATATTAATAAAAAATACACAATTAAACCTTCCATGGAAATAGCATTATAAAAACAATACTTTTTCCACAAATTTATTTGAAGAAAATGATATCATGTTGCTCAGCAATGCAATTAAATCCAAAGTGTTTATACCACAGTCAATTTTTATTAAATTTTTTTTTAATTTAAATAATAGAGAAATTGACATAAAAACTAATTTTATAAATGAATGATCTGCATTTTTGACTGAATTATATCAATTATGGCTTTCAGGTTTAAAGATTATGGGAATTATAGATATTTTCAACAATTTTTCTCCTCATCTGTTTTATTTTGGCAAATATTTTTCAAACTCATATATTGTGTATAGCCAATTGTCAAAATAGAATATAAGTATTACAGGTATATCCTTTAATACAATACTAGTGTTTTCAGTTTGGCACATACTGATCCAATTTCATATTTTTTTGTAAATTTGCCTACAAATGGGACCAAGGTGTTTTATTCTTCAGATCTGCCTGTAAAAATAATATTGTATAGTGAGAACTGAGATTCTTATACCTCTTTTTAGACAAATTAAATTGAATATTTTCATAGAATGTTTCGAATAACAATTGGATTTAGAATACCATAGGAATTTACACATAATTGTCAATTTTAAGTTTCTTTATATTATATATTCTGTATGTAAGATGGGTATGCTGCTAGTTTTTTAAATAAATGTAACAGTTAATTTTGAGCTTTTAATTTTCATTATCCTTTTTACTTTTGGCATAATATCATTAATGCTAATGTTTTTCATTTAGTTAACTATTCGGTCATTCCACGTGAAATGAGCACAGTGGGTTGCTCAACAATTTTATTATTTTTTTATATTCCTACCATAGTTAATACCATTTGTGAGTACACAAATGGCAAAATCACCATTTTAAGGTGCCTATAACTCCAGAAAGACTAAAAACCAAGAAGTAATATTTTTTTTCACAAACTAGAGAAAGACAGCTTTTAGCTTAATAAGAAAAATAATTAATTTTTTAAACTTCTTTCTACCTTTTTTTAACACTAAACTTACTAAAAAATCAAAAATTGCATATTTCAAGGTCGAATATCTTGAAAGGGGGACCTGATAAACATTTGAAATTTTTTGTGTTAACTACTCTATTAGTATCCTATAAGTAGTATGAATTTCATTTTGTGGTTCAGTATGGTTTTGAATTATAAGGACACAAAGTGTGGAAGGAAAGCACTTTCAAGATAAACAAAAAAGTTATGTATTTAAGCTATTATTATGGGCAAACATAATTTCATATATCATTAAAACAATCATATATATATCATATTTTGAATGTTATATATTGAACATACCTCACATATCAAGGCTACTTTTTAGCTTGAGCTAAAAAAGACTATGTATTTGCATTGCATGTGACCCACACATTAATTTAGGGCATATTAGATCTACACAGCAGGCAAAGCATGCTTAAGGCATATTAGGCACATGCAGTGAGCAAAAAAAGTTTAGAGCCTATTAGGCCTGTGTAGCAAATTATTTATTTATTGTTTTAAATGAGCATTCTGTTTTAGCATTTGCTTTTCGAGAATTCACTGTATGTTCCAGTATATATTTAACCAGAGATTTGAATCTTAAACCCAAAGCAATGTCACATACTTGTGCTAGTGTTAAAATAATGTGAAAAATAAAATTACAAACATTACACTAGCTATATATTGTTCTTTACTTGGTGGAACTTAAATGAATGCATTATGGAATACGTGAAGAAAAAGGAATATGAGACTGTAAGGAAAGTCATGTGCTGCCTACATCAGATTTTAAAGTTATGAATTTGAAATATTCTAGAAAAGAATAATGGAGTTTAAATGAAAATCTTAAGCAGTGAAAAGTAAAAATATGAACATACCTAGCTTTCTTATATTCTTGCATTAGATATTTCACATCATCAACAGTCAAATCAAAAAATTCTTCGGGCAAATCCGCTGCAATTAACAACGAAAAAAAAGTACTTTATTCTCTTAAAGTTATACAACACAATGCTTAACAATAAAACAAAATGATTAACAACCCCTATTTTCAATATATAAACATTAAACTTTCAAAAATGATTAATGCACCTTTACATTTCATCTGACTAACCTAAACTCATTTATGAATGAGATACATACCTTCATTATCAGGATTTGAATGAAAGGTGTACTACGGTTGAGATGATATTTCTTAGGTGACTTATCTTTATAATTAGTATGCTTGGAAAATTCAAATAGATTATTGTCATTGATATATCGCAAGACCTGATTATAACACGTAGCTTGAGGCCCACTAATTTGCTTATTAAATATGAACACTTATTAAAGCTGTTCTGCAACAAAACTATACACAATTTGAAGAAATTTATGTAAAGTTCTCAATAAACTAAGCATTTATTTTTTTAAGATCAAATCAAGTGATTACTAGAAAAACTATTATTTACATTAATATTTATTTAGGAGCCACTTAGTATATTGGAGTATCTATCAGGAATAACACCAAGGCTACAGCCCTTTTAAAGGAATCAGGTGAGCCTTCATTAAGTAAGTTATTTCGATAAGAGCTATTTACTGTCACATAAGTTACATACATCAACTATTAAGTTATAGTGGCAGAAAAGTTCTTTAAGCACTAAGTTTACCAGTACAACTTTTGATATATGTAAATGTTATAGTTTTTTTTTAACTCTATCACAAATTCGAATGACAGCTTTATTAAAAGAAAAGGTAAACAATCTAATGCCATAAAAAAACACTACAATCAATGAATATAACAAGAAAGTCACATATAAAATTAATATTACAAACCTTTTTTTACATCTGTTATGTCATCTAAAGAGTATATTACAGCATGTCTATCTCCAATCTAAAATACAAAATCCTTCATAATATGTATACAATATAGAAAATTATTTCATTTATGCAATGTTTACACCAGTATTTCAAATATGTGATAGCTGTACATTATTAACAATAATGTAATTTAACCTAATTTAAACTATCTTATGACTAGCACTCAAATACCACAAAATGTTAATCACAAAGTTTGATACAACAAATTCATATACACAAATCCTATACAACTCCAATAATACAAATCTGAAGCTTTCCATATGCAACAAAGTATTGAAATTTGTATTAGACTTATTATATAGGATTTGTTGCCTGATAAAAAAATGTACAAAGGATTTGTTGTTGAGACCCAGACCGTCCGACCTACCAGAAAGGTGTAAGGTAACTGTTTGGACGGCCGGGAGACAAAAGATTTGTTGTATTTTCACAGCTTAATTTCATAAGTGGTACTGAATTCAAATGTAAAATAAATATGGCACCTATATTTATGTGGACAGAATAACTTTTCTTAATTCTTAATTAATTTCACTTCATTTTGTTACTAGAAAATATACCCAGCACTAAATATCACCAGCAACCATACAATAGAAGATATAGTCACAAATCTGTTGTGAATGGGAAGTTTTTTTACTTTAAATAATAACTAAAAAATTAATGTGAAGAAAATCTCACCAATGTGTAATGTCACAGGTCCTGAAGTACTTGTGTACCAAAATTCATGGCCATACAATGTATAGATTTTTCACCACAGAAGACACAAATGAACAGACAGACAACTTCCTTTATTATTATAGATTTATATTCATTAAATTGCATTTTATCACACAAACTGATACATGACACAAGTATTTAACTTCAAATTACATTAAATTTGCAATTTTAAAATCATTTCTTCTTTTGGAGAAATTTGGCTATTTTTAAACAATAACAACTTGACATTTGTTTCTTTTTAAGAAATGACACAAATAAGAATTATCTTACATAATAAAAGAAGTGCATTTGTTTGTGGAATCTGTAGCAGGAAATCCAAGCTTTGAACAATGGCGAAATTTGGTACAGAGTTACTAAAGAACTCAGGACGATACGGCTCAGTGAGATGTTTCTGAATGCATATTAGTTTTTTATCTATTTTATATTTTAGAATGATGTTGAATACTTTTTATAAAAATTGGTTCTTTAGCAACTAAAAATATTACCGCAGAGTTTCCATCTTGACACCATAAGAAAAATCACAGAACATTCTTTCCAACAATATTGAAGTGAATCCATAAGATAATTCCTTCACATTTATTTATTTATTTAATTTTAAATACATCAAAATTGGAATTTCTTTTTTGGTTATTTGATACTTATTTTGCCACATCCGATAAAGAAAGATTGGCACAATTCTATAATTTGTCAAAAATATGCATGTACATCCCAATCTTTCTTGGAGAAAGTATTCCATTCTGTTTCTTTTTGCTTTCCAAGGATGTAGAGCATATGTGTGAGGATTTGGTTTTAAAAGAAAGGAGGAAATGATTTTGAAATTTAAGCAGTTTGAAGCATAGATATAGATTGAGGATACCTACAGTTTGAAGAGGCAATTTAGAAATTAAGTGGTGTTATCTGCAAATGTAGTTTTTAAGTAGCAGGCATTTATTTAGAACCCAGGCAATGTTGGCCAATTCGTTCTAGTTTTTTATATAAATAGTTAAAAATATGTATTTTATTTCAGTTTTTCACTTTTTGAAGGCCAGTTTTCATTTCTAGACATTTATTAAGAATCAGCAACAGGGTCACCCAAACTGCTGCATTTCATTAAAATCAAATGAATGGATTTTGAGCTAGAGTACATATATATACATTGCACAGGTGCACATACAGACATCACACCAAAATATATATACATGCTGCATATTCACATCAAAATATATATATACCACATATTCATGTTCTAAGATGCCTAAAATGTGTAAAGCCATCGTAAAGTTTTTACCACAAACATATTCATTATACATATACTATGTCATATAGAAAAAGATAAAACTATGTTGCCAAATATATTTCTCAAAATTTTTATAAAAATGCAAAAGGTAAACATTAAATGTAAACAGATAGTCTGGGACAAAACCATGCACTCCCTAAATACACATGCCAGTAAATTTTTAATAAAGAAATATTACAGTTACGTCATATCTGTTAATAAGTGGAAATAGAACAGAGTGCCTTATCGCACTGTTTTTCACGAATGACGAAAGTTTACATATTTTATCTTTTTACATTTTAATACCACAGAATCTGGTTATATTGAACAAAACTTATCCTCATTACTCCTTACCCTAAACTTATACTCAGTACCCATTACCCTAAAATGCTTTATATCATAAATAGCCTGTTGTTTTGGGATGTTTTTTGTTCTCCAAAATTGGTTGATAGTGTTTGTTTTATACTGTGTTTTAATGAAGATTTTATTTTTTGTATTCATATATGTACTTTAAAACTTACATAAAAAATAGCACCAACTTCTTCCACAGGAACACTGTTGAATTCCATCTCTTGATGCACAGGCACTTTGCTTACACTGCTGCTACTGGCAGCAGTAGAATTAGTTTCTAATTTTCTTTCCACTATATTAACAACTTTTATAGATCTATCATCTAGAACTCTTCCTCCTTGTAAAGGTATATTTTTAAAGCTCTCACATTTTTTGTGCATGAGTAAAGGTTCCTGGGATAGTTTTTGTTCCTCATGGTTAATGTTAGGAACATTAGTATTTACAGGGAAATTACATGTTGCTACATTCGTCTGTGGTTTTTCAACAGGCTTATCACATTCCATAGAGGTGTTATTGTTGGGTGATATGTTGGATATTCTGGACAATTCTTTGGAAGGTTTTGTCAGCGGAGCAGATACATGAGCCTGTTCAGATAGATCATCTGGATTTCGGTATATGAGTCTACAATAAACAAATTTAAAATTAGAAACATAGGCATATGAAATTTTCTAGAGATATTTCAGAGAAGCAAATATATGTTCATAAACAAGGGAGAACAACTGAAAAAGAAAAATATTTTCTAAGAAAATTAAAAACACCAGTAAAAAGAGGTCAAATGCAATAATAGTATAATGGTATTTACATGATAATGGGGTAAAAATTTGAAATATTTTTAAATAGTCACCATACTGAGAAACAAATTTTATTTTATTTTAGATACCAATAAATTATGTTTCCTCACTTTAATATCTTTATCTTAGTGGTGATGTGTATGTCTCAATGGTATTGAAATAACTCTACCTATTTAAACAATGAGCAAAACTTCTTTGCTATAACTAATTTTCTCAAATAATCTCAAGGCTAGTTTTTGCATATGGCAATACTTGCAGACACTAGAATTGCCAGAAATAAATTCTTGGAGGGAGAGGGTTACCAAATATTTTGATTTCTATTTCTACATAAAGTATTTCTTCAAAATGAAATTGGTTCCTGGGGGGGGGGGGGGGGGGGGTTGATCCCCAAATCCTCTCCTTGACGATGCCACTGGTTGCAGATGTGATTGTTGGTTGAAATCTAGTGTTGCAGTTTTGATGTAAAACATTGTAAATACTCATAAAAACTTTATAAAAAGAAAACAACCTGTGATATCCAATTTAAAAGATTAATGCTCCGTGCGCATCTATAAGTTGTACCCTTCAATTTAATATGTGGCTTGTATTATAAAATTGCAGATTAGCCAATATCTTGGATACAGAGCAAAAAGCTATAAAACATAATATATAGGGTAAATCTAGCACTGACTGTACTCCTTTAGATGTAGATGGATTCTGTAGAGGTTGCCTGTTTTGGATAACAGAATTAAGATTCTTTTAAAATAATCATTTAATGATCTTTCAATATGAAAGGGTATCAGGCGGCTTCGAAAGTAAGCTTCAATAATTTGTTAAAAAGGTATAAATGCTAAACACAGTTACTGATGAAAGAACTGGTATAAAAGTAATTAACATAACAATTAATTTAATTTTCATAATTTAAAGGAATCAACAAATACATTTTAAACAACTACCACAAAAAAAATGTGCTATGTATACATGTCATTTTCATATTAAATATTTCATATTAAATAATAAAAAAATATAAATATATTTTTTCACGCAGCTTCATGTTGCAATTTTATATTCATATTTTTAAAATACATTGAAAACATTCAAATGGATTTTATAACTGGTTATTGCATATCCTACAAATCTGAGTGTATTGTAGGGAAAGAAAAAACAAAATTAACTTGAGCAAAATTATATTTGGAAAATTGCCTTTCAATCAACTGCTTTTTTTTAATACATTTATGTTAAATAATTGTTAGGAGAAACTAAGTAGATTCTGACATGCATGTCTTTGAACTCTTTTGCATAAATGAAAGGGATGTATACCCAGAAACACTGTCCTAATGAATCATAAGTTTATTATATTAGTTCCATTAACTGAGTAACAATATTTTTCTTCATATTAATATGTCTAATTTCAAGATTCAAAGGTTATATAAAGATTAAATTTAGCTTCTTGTAATCAATTATTTGCCAAAAATTGAACTGTCATTAAGAAATATATATTTTAATACTTCTTTTTCAATGGAAGATGGTGATGTAATCCTACTTCTAAAGACAGTATTCTTAAAAAAGAAATAAATATTTTAAAAACACATTATTAATTCCAAAATGGGTTTATGTATTCTTTTAAACTGCTTATATTAAACATACAAATACACATTGAATAAAAAATTAACCTGATGATAGCTGATCCTTGAGTTAATCCTAGGCTCCTTAGAGTAGTATCCTTTAGGTCATCTCCAATCAACTAGAAAAAATACATAACTAAGCTGGTTGTGGCAACTTTTATAAGAATATTTTCAAGATTAGATTACTACCACATTGAATACTTCAATTAATGCAAAATGATTAACATAAAACAAACTGCAAATTTAAGAATTGTCAAAATTTAACATATCAGTATGAAATTATAAAATGAATGCAATAATCTGTAATTTTATTTTATAGAAAATGCTCAACATGAGATTTAGATTATGTTAAAAAAATGTGTTATGCTGGATCTTTACACATTAATAGTATCCTTTCCCGGCCACTCAATTCATTGCTGTAAGTCTTTGGGCCAGCCAAGTGGTCTGGGCCTTCAACACTTATAGTATCAACTACAGTATAGAACCTAACGGAGACACATTTTTTATTTACCTTCTGAGGACGGAAAAAGTGAGAAAACGTGAAAAGTATTTTTAAACCCTCTAGAAAGCCCCTAGTGACCTGAAAACTGGATCTTTGCACACTTATAGCAGGGAAAGAAAGTTCAGCTCAGAGTTTACTCGCCAAAACATTTTTTCACTCACTAGTACAATTTAAATAACAGAATTACATAACACATTTATCATATCTTATTGAAAGAAATTACATTAAAATTTATATGCAATTAGGTAATCGTTATAAAAAAAATAACATAAATATACACAAAAGTAAAGATTTATGTATAATAGTACCTACATACACTGATAATGATTTGTAAAAGGGAAAAAAAAACATACTCAAAATGGATAACTAATTATCCTTTTCCATTAATACATTTACTTTTATCAACTAAAAAATACCATTTATCAATGGCTAATTCTGGATTGAAATGATCAAAGTGTAGATCTTTAATAGATATGACTGAAAGTTTACTCATTTTGCTGGTTTTTAGATTATTTCTGTAAGGTGTTTTAATAGGATTAAATTGCCTGAAACCAAGGCTAATGGAACATTAGTAGATTGTGTGGTCTCCCATACTTCCCGTGGTCACTCTTCTTTCGCCTCTGTGATGTCACTCCCAAACCCAAAGCACTTATCTTTGTCACCAGATAATGCTCTTCTTTGCCAAATCGAATCTAAATAATGCCAATTTGCATACATTTGCCTTTCTACCTATGATTAGGTACTGTAAAAAGCACATATTTGGAATGCAATTGCTTTCTCTTGCAAAAAAGTCCCCCTTCTTTGCCTGAATTTTCATATTTAGTTCAGTGTCAGAAAGCAACAGGGTTCATACTCAATTTCTAAAACTAAATTCCCTGATGCTTCCACTTTTTCCAGAGGAATTTTCATAAATTTTCAGCTTTATCGTAAACAATATATAAACAAGGGCAATTACTATTTACATCCTTTCATGGCAACAAATAATTAAAGGCCTCCTTTAATAATGCAGAAATAATTTGGGTCTCCCCTTTTTTATACTTAAGAATTAAAGTATTACTTATGTGTTACTTAATATCTTATTCATTACTTCACAATAAAAAAAGAAAAGAAAACATTACATTTTCAGTAAAACTAAAGTAATTATGCATTCTTACAACATTTTTTGTTTCTAATTTAAGTGTTTCTTCCTAATTTTTCTTCCTTTGTATACTTATGTTAGTTGGCAATATCATCTCCCCCCCCCCCCTTCCAGAATGTTAATTTGGCCCCTCATTTTTCCCCCTCATTCAGTTTTTTCTTTTTCTTTGAATTCCTTTTTTTTTTTTTTTTTTTTTTTTTTCAGTTAGAGCATTAGAGAAGGGGGGGACATAGACTATGTTATCATTGGAAGACATGGCAAATTGGTCAAGGACAAGAATAAATGATCGCAATTGTAAATATTTGTTTCAGAGCTAGAAATCAGGGTGAGGGATAAGAAGGGCAAAATAATTTTCAGCTCAACTATAACGTTTTCCTGGTGCAATATTAAAAAAGACTTTTTACTCTTAAAAGTATAGTCTTTGCTGTTTATAATTTAATTTCAAACTCATTATTTAAAATAATTGAAAAACTAAAAAAATAGCCAAACTTTGAATTCATTCAACACTTTAAATGTACAGTATATGAATACTTACCGTTTGGCGCATATATATGCAAACAGGTTCACCTCTTTCATTAAGGTTTTCTTCAGAACTAAAATAAAAAAATTCTCAATTTAGAAATGCACAAATAAAGATAATACAAAACATGAGTACTTTTCAAGAGAACTTGTCTTTAATGCAATAACAGCACTAGCATTCATATGAATTTATTCTAATGAGTTGTAATTTTAATATGTTATTTTTCTTTGAGATGGAGGTAGTGAACAAATCAAGTGTTCTGAGTGCAATGCAAGCATGGATTGAGTTTCTGAGCCGCAAGTGGTTAAGACCTTCACGTCTACTCAGGGTGCATGATACAGAAGACCACAAATATACTAAGAGGCTCCGTTCCCTGTTTACTATGCCCTGCAACCCTCATTTTCCATGTGCATACATTGTGATTTTTAAACTAATAAAGACATTTGTTTAAAGCTAACATCCACAAACTATGGCTAGCAGAAAAAGGAAATATAATATGTTTAAACCATTTCTTAAAAATGAAAACTTAATTAAGTTCTATTCTTTGTTGCCAGAAAGTAACAGTAGCAATGTTCAGGATTTTGCAAGACAATTTATTTTTCTATTTGGAAGCAGTTATACTTGCCAGTTAGCAATCGTTCTCCATGATAAGACATATTAAATCAAAAAATCACTCAAAATTAACCAATGACCACTTGAACAACTTTTTATTTCAATTTGTGTTTAAATTTGGCATCAGAAATAGAAAAGATAAGTCAGACATATAAAAAACAAGCACATTTTTCTCAATAATTATTTATCGTTTAGTGCCATCGGTTATTATTCAACTCTTTTGAGTTCTATTGTTTTCTTATGAAAAAACTCTTATATTTATTAATTGTATGTTGTTATATATATATTATTTATCTAATTTATTTTCCACTGTTTCCATGAGAAAATAGAGCCATGTCTATTCATGTTTAATTATGGTTATAAGCTGTATATATATACACACATACATTCAAAGTACAGCTGGAGTTGTCCAACTAGTATTGTTTATAATTCAAATCAGAAAAGTACTAGGTCAAGTAAAATATACATTCACCATTATGTTTCTAAACATTTCCTGGTCCATGTTTTAAATTTTAATTGCATAAAGACATTTTGTAGGTGTGACTTGTTTTATTTTCTCTTTTATCCCTACAGCATACAATACTATTCTGTATATTATTTATAATGTAATTATTTATATTTTTATATGTTTTGTTTGCCTTTAACAAATGCTTTAATTAATTGGTTTTTTAATTTTCAATAATTTAAGTACTTAAAGCTTGAAATTTTTGCTTACTTTTATTAAATTGTTCAAATTTTTATTCAAATTTAGAGTTTAAATAATTACAAGCACACAAAGCATGCAAGTATCATTATTTAGCTCAACTAGATTGCTCATTTGAATGGGTTATAACTTTTGAATACATATTTCAATTGAGTCCAAACTTGTCATTTTAAATAATTAAAATTAAATCCTGATTCATAAATAAATTTTTCAATTTTATCGAATTATAATAAATATCTGTTTGTATATATATATATATAATTTTTTTTAAATATTAAAAAAATATTTCAAAATATATAATACAGACACATGCATGCTCTTCCTTCAATTCATATACTTTATGTAATATATATACATGTGAGAGATGAGAATTGGGGAGAGAAGAAGCACTCAGTTAGTAAATTTCTAGGCAGTTTTCTGATTAAAACAGAATGAGGGAGGGGGAAGATGGCCGATTAGTTGTTTCATTTAATCACTACAGCAAATTGTTTAACTGACCTGTGGCAAGTGGCAAGTGTTTAAGGGTTACCTTTAATCAACATATTTTGTCTTTATTTTATCAATTTTTACCTATTGGAATTGAATGGAATTGTTAGGAAGCAAATTTTAAAGTTTTAAACAAATATGACAGGTCCTAAAAATGTCAAATAGTGTGCACTTTAATAATTAACATTTCTGCAGTTTTAACGTTTCAACAATATAAATTAGAGATGGGTGAATAACACATCGTGCTAAAACATTTTATGTTTTAGCACGATTTTGAGCCATTTTCAAACAAATCAATTCCTAAGAGACCAAGAATATTACCAAAAAATTTCCATCTTAACATCATCAGTAAGATCAAAAATTTTCTTCCAAACATATTTTGGAATCCATACGATTAATAAACAAATTTTCATTCAACGACCATCGATACAGATTTTTAATTTTTTCTTGCACAGAAAACAAAAAACACAAGCTATTTACAATTGGATTCTGGTATAAGAAGCTTGCATTGAGTCACACTCCAGTTAATTATCTATTAGTAGATTTTGAGATATGTAAATGTTTACATATTTTGTAACACTCCATTTTCAGCCAAAGATACCCCAGCAATAGATGTATTTTATATTATTTTGATGTGAAGAACATGTACTAAACACTAAGCCCTCTTGTTAATATGTTCAGGGATGTATCTACAGTGGTCGGTGGTGGTCGGGGTTTCCACCACTCAGAATTTCCGACCACCACTCAATTGCCGACCACCACTCATCCAAAAAAATATACATATTATAATTACATTTAAAAAAAGTTATATTCAATTTTATCAAATGTTTTTCTTCAATATAAAAGTATGCAATACTAATACTGTTTGTGTGTGCGAATTAACGTGAAGCTCGTTTCGAAATTTTATATTCTCAATTATAATTGTTCTGGAAAATCAACCACCACTCACATGTCTCTAGATACATCCCTGTATGTTAATGTTTGTATTTTTTGTAACACTCCATTTTCAGCCAGAGATACCCCAGCCATATATGTCCGTCACATCAAAATAATATAAAATATATGTACTAAACACTAAGCCTTCTTGTTGAATCACATGAGAAAAGATGGAGTTTTGCTAACACTAGAAACACCTAGATATAATTCTAAAAGCATTATGGTATTTTTAAGCTTTTCATTCATAGAAATTTTATCTTCTTCTCTCTAACTCCATGGTGTTAACTTCTAACCCATTTTAAATACTACTTTAATCTTTGTATTGGTGCTTAAATGAGCACTGATGTTTGAGGTAGCAATGCTAGGATCTATTTAATTGTCTTAAGAACGATACTTGTACACCCACAATTAATTTATTTTAAAATAATATAAAAAGAACTTTCACATGGCAATGAATGCAGAAATAATAGATAGTTGAAATACTCTTAAAATATTGTAAATATTTCCAAAAAATATAGAAAATACTTCAATTGGAATAAAAAAACCAAATGTAACATGCATGTCTACAGATTATACCTTTACATTTACTATCTAGTTGCTATAAGGTTTGTTATGCCTTGTAAAAATATCTTTTTAAGAGTAATACATGTAGATTTATCCATACTACAGCTTACCCAGCCTTATTGGCAAATCTGCAACTGGGCAGTTATGTTTGTAACATAAAAATTTCCTTTTGCTGCAACAAAATTGAACGAATCAGAAAACACTTACCGTGTACTTAGGCATTGTTCCATCACATTCCAGATGGAAGAGGAAGGTAAAAATTCTTTCATGATACGTTCTCCCGATTCAAGCTGCAAACCCACAGTGACCAGACAGTCTTTGCGAACATTCTTTGCTGGTTGCAGCTCTAACTGAGCATTGTTTGCAAGATTTGCAAAACGGACTGGCAAACTCAAGTCTAAAGGCTTCTTATAGTGGCTGTAAAAAAGAAATAAAATTAAACTTTAGATTTTTCCAAATGCACAAAATAGCAATAAAACTGAAAAACTTTTTTTTACATAATATATTATGTTATAGTGAATAATTAGACAATATTGGTGGACAATAATACATATTTGTGGACAATAATATAAAACTATATTCATAATGCCTAAATTATTTCTTAAAAATAAAAGTTGAAATAAATTTGCGGCAAATTCATGGAGTTCAATAAAAGAGTAAAATTAGTTAATTAAAAAAATAAACAAGTAGCTTAAATATGTAATTATTTCCAAATTAATAATTCTGAATCTCACAGAAGAATAATATCCCTTTCTTTGCTCCCTTTGTTATTGCTGCCAGGGCCTTTTTTCCCTATATGCAGACACGGCAGCTACCAGGGACCTCGCCTAGAAAGGGGCCTTATATTTCGATTGTAAACATAAGCTTTTTGTTTTCACTGATTAGATTGCGAATAGACTTCTGAATAGCTGTTTCCTTGTTAATAGCTATTTCTTGCAAATATGATATTAATAATTCTAAATATCTGCTGCTGGTGAGAGTCTGTCTTTCTATGTTCTTATTACTGCATTAATTTTCCTTTTTTGGCCCTTTTTTAACCCTCCAAGTTTTATTCTTGGAAAGCAAACCTTTTTGTGGCACTCACAATTTTTATAGTGAACATTTCTTACCCTCTTTTAATCTCCTCAGGGATTTTCTCACCCATTGTGTGATGACACACAAGTTTGCTTGTATATATGAATTTAATGTTCTTTATAGCCTATTTAATTTTGTTTCTATTTGCAATGCTCAGTTTAACTAGAGCATTTTTTAGGTGAATTATTGTGGAAAATATAGTACAAGATTAATTCAAAAAAATATCCCTAATAATGAAGCGTAGTTTTGCAAGTGGTGCCCCAAAAAAGTGAATGGCAAAAGAAAAAGTAAAAATTGATTGAAAATTGTTTCTGTCATCAAGTTTTCTCTGAAAGATGATTATTTCTGAGAGGAGATGTGGAGAAGTTTGGTTGCATAAATATTGAGAATAACCTATGGTTGAGCTAATTAACGAAAATAATAGCTTTTTTAACAGAACATAAACCTTACTGCTGCCATGGACTTCTCAACAACTGTTGGCAAAAAAATGGTGATGTTGGTAGCAGTAATATTTCATATTTATCATCTTTTACATGTGACAAATTCGTGAAGTGATGGAGAAAAGATTCCTTGACCAAATTGTTAAAGAGGTTAAAAAGGCGAAGTACTATTCGATATCTGTAGACTCCACACCTGATGTGGTACATACAGATCAACTCGTGCTTATCAATTGGTATGTGAAAAATAGTGAACCTACTGAGTGATTTTAAAGTTTCACGTGCATGCAGCAGAAACTCTCTTTAATGAGATGATTGGTGTACTGAGTGAGAACACGATTCCTCTTTCAAATTACAGAGGATAAGCTTAAAATAACACGTAAAACATAAATACACCGGCTTATAAGCAAACAATAGTGTAGAAAACCCGCTTATGAAATTTTTTGCCATGCTCATCACATTCATTAAATCTTGTTGGTGCAATAACTGCTGAATGTAATATAGAAGCTTCAAAGTTCTTTGGTTTTATGCAATCTGTACATAAATATACTTTTTTGCATCAATAATAGATGGAAAATATTATCTGCTTTAGATGGATACAGGATAAAGGTTATAAAACCATTTTCTAGTACTAGATGGTCAGCTCATGCTAGCGTTAAAACAGCTTTGAAAGAAAATTATAAATCAATTGAATCAGCTTTAAAGTCAATAATAAATGACAATGAACAATTTGCTGATACCAAATTAACAGCTGGGAACTTGAAAAAAGTATGGGACGACTTGAAGTAGTCTTTTTTACTAATTTGTGGAATGATGTATCGCAAAGAATTAATAAAGCTAATAAAGTGTTACAAAAACAATAACCTACTTTATCAGTCAAGTAAAAATTCTAGATTGAAATGCTGCATTGAGAAAAAAGGGGCAATTTTGAAAGGTATGAAAAAGTTGTGGCAAAAATCACTAGGAATCCCTGCTGTCACGATTCTGAGGCTTAAACTATAAAATACTGTTTCCAAATCGCATTTTTGGATGACAATAAAACAGCAGATTTTGTTTTCACAGGATGAGATAAGCTCAGAGTAGAGATTTTCCTATCGATCATGAGTGGTATTGCCAGGATTCAGTTTCAGGAAGAGACACAGGCAGGTTTGTCAACTATTCTAGGCAGTAATGATGATTATCCAAATGAAAGAACCAAATCTGATGCTCTTTCAAAAATAACTTTAAACTCTTCTTCCGCTTCTTGTCTCATTTTTTCTTAAACTGCTTCATGACAACCAAGGCAATCACTATATCAACATGTGGGCCTTGTATGTTCTGAAATAGAATGTAAGGTAAAACCAACATTTTGCCACTGGCATGCAGAGCCACAAAAAAGAAAAACATGCATAAAGCAGAATGCAGCTACTCTGCTTTGCAACTGGCGCTGTGATTTTCCTCTATGATTTTCTCTAGTGACGATATCACATCAAAGATAGCTTCACAGAATATAAAAACAATCTCATGGTGCTTGAAAGTCAAACAGATTATTTGAATTTTGTTGTACTCATAAATTAAGGTGACCATATTTTCATTTCACAATATAAGGACACATTTATTCTTTGTTGGGAAATGTATTTCTGTAGAAATTCTTATTTTTCTACTAAATATTCCAACCAAAATTTTTCATTGCTTTAAAATGCAATTAAATTTAGTACTTTGTAGTTATTATTTTAACTAGAAATGAAAAAAAATATACATTCATAATTTGTTTACCATCATTTAAAAAAAAATTATTATTATTATTATATTTTTCAAATCAATAAATATCTAAATTGGTCAGTTTCAGTTGACACTTAAAGGACGCAGGGAAAACCAACTTTGTCCCCAAACTGAAATTTACCAGCAGGAAAAAAATAAACTTTAAAGTACTATAAGTCATACTTTCATAATATTCCAAAAGAAAATATATATTTAATGCTGGTTAACTCTTTATGGTTTTCACCTAAACATCTATAACTACAATAAAACTACATTTTAATATACTGGTTCTATCAACAGTCTGAATCGAAGGTGCCAAAAATAGTATTTTTGGGATACATAAGATGATTTCCAAAGTCAACATTGTACGAAAAAATATATACATAATTGATGAAATATAATGAAATAGAAAAAAGCTTTAAAGAAAATGTAAAAAAGAAAAAAATATTTTCCTTTATCAAAAATGGACTTTGGGGAGGGTGCCTACTGGCTATGCCAGTGCCGATCATTGACACCTTGGTTACACATCTTAAATTACACTCAGAAGCATATATGTACATGTTTTTAATGCATTTGAATTTCTTGAAGAATTGATTACTCTTGAAAAGAACCAATTGCTACTTTCGTGTAATGCCTTTGTTTCTCTTATGAAATGAGATCAGAATTATTTGAAGAATGCCTGCATTTCCACAACTAGAAGAAAACATAGAATATTCAAAGCTCTTTCATAAATTTAAATATGAGGATTCCCATAATGAAGAAACCTATTTTGGAAGAGGGGAGCTGAAAAGAGGAGAGGAGTTGCGGAAGAAGTCGAAGATATTGAAGGGGCTGAAGAAATGGAAGAAACTCAAATTCAATTAAAAAACTTCAAAGAAAAAAGTTACCCTACGAAAATGGTAAATTTAAAAATGCTTTACTGTCATATTGCCGATAATGGACTATTCACAGCCTTTCTCAACATAGAAATCTGTTTGAAAATGATTTGTATCAATGATAGTATCAAATGAAAGGTATTTATAAAAACTGAAAATTATAAAAAGTGTATTGAGAACTGAAAAATGTAAAAGGAAGGTCATTTAAATGTATTTTTTAATTACCATACTGTATCTAAATATTTGAATATACTAACTGGATATTAAATATTTTTGAAATAATGTTTCTTTCATTGTTTTGTTCTTTAATGTTCCTTAATGCATTACCTGTATCTTAAATGTTTTCACTGTTTGAATATAGATAAGATATAAGATAGATAGGAATAGGATATAGATTATAATTTTGCTTATCATATAAAATATGGAAAAAATATTGTAAAACAAAAAAATAGTAAGCATCATTTTTAAACATTTTGAGATTTAATGCATAATTATAGTATATATATATAACATGCCATTAGTTGAGACCCAGACCATCAGACCTACCAGAAAGATGTAAGGTGATTGTTTGGACGGCCGGAACCGGAACATGCCATTAGTAAAATAATGAACATAAAATTAAAATCATTATTGGGATGGGGGGGGGGGGGGGGGGGGGGGGAGATTATCATTTCAACATTGTAAATTCTGGATGGGAGCCTCACTTTAAAGAACAATCGAAGGCCTCAAAGAACTTAAATACAGACCCAATTGCTAGATAAGGAACAAAGAAAGAAGAAGATTTTATTTCATCTGATTGACAAAATTAGCTGTAATTTAAAAAGTACCTCTGCATGTGACACATGTATGTGGGTCTACAGTCTATAACTATGTTGCTAACTAATAATTAAAAATTCAAGTTTTTCCAGGTAGTTTGATCAAATGATCACTGTCTACCTAATGTCAGGTACATCTTAATAAAATTTAATATGTGAAATAACTAAAACTATATGAAAAAATATATATATATATATATAGGGTTAGCAAAAATAAAATATAAATAATTTTAGCCAAAATAATTTTAATACAAACCACAAGTCAAAGTCATCAGGATTTATCTTCTGCTTCTGGCATGCTTCTTCTAAAATCTAGAAAAAGAAAAAGTAAAATTATAATAAGATGCTATACATGAAATTTATATAAACTACAAATACTTATCAAGCCGTAGCAAACTAGAGAGACCCCCCCCCCCCCCCCCCCGACAGTTACCTTACACGTTTCTGGTAGGTCGGACAGTCTGGGTCTCAACAACAACACCAATTTTCACATGTCTGGAAATTTCTGGTGTGAATGAGAACCATCTGACTGTACAAAATATTTCTTTTGTCTCACAGAATAATTGCTCTAAAAGAAAATTCATTTTTAATAAGGTCAAGCTGATGGAGTATATTTTTACAGTATTTCTATGGTAAAAATGAAATTGCTTGTTATTTTTGTTTTAAAAATCTACAATCTCTAAATATCAGTTGATCAGCTTTTCCACTCAAACAATGACTTTTAAACAAAAAGAAAGATACACATTTTTATCAAGTTATACAAAGAAAATAATTTAAACTTATTTCTTACAATCACAATTCAGTTGAAAGTATTTTTTATATAAATATAGGTTTAGCAATTAATAACATTTCTGTGCTTCATCCAATTTATAAATTTAAATACGACTTTATATACCAGTTTACAAAATTAACAAAGGTAAAAAATTTATGCAAGAATATAAAAATCAGTAAATGTAAATAAATTTTAATAGCATTAATCTGTTTCTTGTAAAACTAATAGATAGGCGTATAAAAATTGTAGCTCAAAATCATGGCTGAAAGTGGGGATTGAATCCAGTGCTCTTGGATTGTACACAAAAATGCTATCAGTCACATCCTTCCAGCCATAAATTATCTTACACCTTTTATCTTAATTTTTCATTTCATGAAAATTTAAAATTGCTAATGTTAAAAAAAAAATGAATTCTCCAAGAATCCAATATAATGATACTATCAAGGTAAAATTTCTTTATGGTGTTAAACATTATAACTTAATAAGGTTCATATTCAGTTTTAGTGGATTATACTTTAAATACTAGTAAAAAAAAAGAAAATAAATACACCCATCGTACTATATAGGAATACCATTCAAGACTGAAATGACATATAATTGAAACAAAACTTTTTATTCAAAGTAAAAATATAAAATAGTACTGTATGATTTAAAATTTATATATTTGCAGACGCAATTTAAAAAGTTAAGAACACTGTAAACTAGTATTATATTTACATTTTACAAGCAAAGTTTTAAGTCAAATTTTCATGGAACAAAAATGTTTTTGTTTAATTTATATACAAGATATGGTTTAACTTAACTTTTAATTTGATCCATTTTTTAATTCATTGATTGAAGGGCTGGTCTGGTTTTAAAATTGCTGCATTTTAAAATATAGAATAAAAAATAAATAACTAAAATAAAAAATATTTTGCTATGTATGGGACTAAAAATATATAGTTATTTGAGAAAGGGTCAATTGATTGGATGTATGAACGAGAAATCTGTATCAAATAATTGCGTTAAAACCTAACTATGCATTTAATTTATTGAATCTGGAAATCTACATTTTGATGCCTGCAAGCAAAACAGAATGAAGCATTTTTGGCTATCGTGAGTACACAGATTATAGTACTCTGTGAACTCTGCAAATTTTCCCATGACATTGTAAATCTGCATTTTATGTAATTTGAAATACATTCTCCCCACAAAACTCTCCCCAGATGTCTATTCAAAATATGCCCCCCCCCCCCCCCCCATGACATACACACTGTATAAATTTATTTATATTAAAATGTCATCTGACATCTTTAAAAATAGGAATACAAACCAACAAAAATAGGGCAGTATCAATTCATAGCATAACTAGTATGAATTCATCATAACATGTAATAATGGTATTACTCATCTTGAGGTTATTACACATTTAGAAGTATTAAGTAATTTGTAAATATTTATGCTTTTATTATTTTGTATCCAAGCAATTTCATGCATAAGTGAGTTCGGGCTGAGAATAGTATACTGTAAGGCGGTTAGAACTGGTTTGGTTGGTTTAAACCTTGGTTTTGCATTAAGAAGGTAGGGGGTGGGGGTAATCCTAGTTTAAAATAAATATATTTTATTTAAAAAAATTCTAAAAAGTCACATTTTACATCAGCATCCAGACTAATTAATTTTTTTGTAGAGAAACAATTTTATTTTTTTCTGAATTGATGATTCAAAAATTATTATTTTTTTTTAATTTAAGCTACATTTACAACTGGGGAAGAACTCTCTCTAGGATATTAAAATATGTGTGACACCTGGCATAAAAGTGTCCAAAAACATTATTTAGCATTGGAATTTTCATGGGAAAAATAAAAATAATAACGGATATTTCATTTTTAAACATGTGACAAAGTTTAAAAATAGGTTTCTTCCTCAACTCTGTAACAAGCGGTTTAATTTAATTTTAAATATCATAAACTAATTTAAGTTACTTTCATCGCAGCCTCACAAAAGTTCTTATTTTCAATCTATGTCAGTCGGGTCTATAGAATCGTGGATCATGTAATTTATTCCTCCAAATCGAGAAATTTGCTTTATAAACCGGCATGGAAAGTAAAGCGAAACTGCAAGAAGCACTTTTGACCATCGCGAGCCCCTAGAAATTCCAATCATCTGGAACATCACGCACGCGTAGAAACGCGGTCCCACTCGATTACGCAAGTGGGGCCGTGGTAGAAAACTTAGAAAGCAAAACTGGTTGCAACTTTTTTGATAGTTCGAAAATTAGCAAGTTCTACATGCTAGTTGCAGTAGTATACGGTTTCAGATTCTTCGAGGCACAGACTAATATAGTATTTTGTGTTTCGAGGCATAACCGGAAACGAAAATTTAACTTTTCTTTCAAAAGAAGACCAATAGATGGCGCCAACTGTTTCAATAAATTCTGGTAATAAAATCTTTATCTTTCTTTCGTTTTCTTGGCATAATGCATGCATGATAAAAATATTAGTTATTACATAATTTGATCGCAAAATAGAACTCGTGTCTATTATTACAACCAAATTAACTGGTTTTGAAGGTTTTTTTAGTAAGTTAAATATAGAAATTGAGCCGGACAAATGCCAAAAGTTTAAAGTTCAACATAAATAAATGTCCAGTTTGCGCAAAAATTTCAAAGATGTAAGTATTATTTTCGATGTTATTACAACCCTTAAAATTATCCCATTAAAAACTGAAAACATAGCTTTAAAAATGCAGTGTATTAATAGTACTTTTGAATCCTAAACTGGCAATCGCATGGAAGGGTTGAAGGGCTCCATTTGGAAATTTAGAACGATTTTAATGATCAAATGAAATTGGCACATGTAAAAATTCAAATATCACTGTATATTGTTTTACATTTTTTTTTCGTTTCAGGGATATTATAATTAACCCCTTAACAGATCAAGGTAATGTTAGCACATGCAGAATAAACAACTCTTATTAATGAACCACTATTAGTATTATCTCACATTTTACTAGAACCTTATGAGGGAAGTTTGTAAGTAGTAACATAAAATTCAATTGTGTAAGTTAGGTCAATAAAATGAAACTATGCATTGCCATATTTAATTGCAATTGCTTAATTAATTAAAAGGAGTATAATTGCTAAATCAATAATTGTTTGGTAGAAGTCAAATAGTTTGACCATCAGTTTCATTCAAGACCATTTACATTTAAGATTAATTTACACCTATTCAGCATTTAAACTAATTTTCTTACTATAGGATCCTGAAATGTTCTTGAAGATTTCCAAACTCGAAAGATTCACTAACCATCAATTATTTCATATTATCTGAAGAAATAAAACATTATTTCCTGGACCATAAAATGGCACAAATGTCCATATGATCTGACATATGCTGGCTTTCTTCAAGGAAGTTTTATTTATTTATGCTGAATTTATTTTCAATGAAATATGTGAAGTTGAATTGACAAAATTTAAGTTTGATTCTAATTATATACTGAAACATACACAAGTTACAATTGGTCCATATATACAATTGAAAAGAATATTTTGAATTATGGAAGTTAGTTTTAGTTAATGGTAGATTTTTCAACATAAACACACACACACACACACTTGTACCAGTAAAGACATGACTTTTTTGTGTGTGAAAAACTATTTTAGGGAGTGTTTTAACAGGCAATGTCAAAAATAATTTAACACTAATATTAATCTGTGTCTGGTACCACAGGCTGATTAAGTATTTTAATTTTTTTAAATGTTTGACCTTTTTCATTTGCACAATTTAAAATACATATACAGTGCAAGTGACTACTGGCATCTTATTAATTAATGTGAGGACAAAAGCAAATTAGTTCTAACAATAACATGTAACTGTTTAGAGCTATGAAGCATAAAATAGTATTTTCATCGCTCTTACTCAACATGCATCTTAAAACTCTTATTTGAGAATTTTATTACATGTTTTTAACACATACCTAAAATATAGCTTATATTTCATACCACACTGTTGTGATAAAAATATAGTAAGGAAACCAGTATATTAAATTAATTATTAGAAAATGTACCCGATATTGCACGAAATTAAAAGCAGAGATTAATTCAATTCATTCATTCAATTTTTCAAAATGCAAGTTACCTGCTAAGTGGGTGTAATATACCCTAAATCACTACATCAGCCTACTGCATGGTCATAAATATGCCTTGGGCCCAACACTGGACAACTACGTCATGATATGACTGTGTATATCCTAAATACGCTTTCCATTCTTTGCACGAAGCAAGTTAATGGTAGATTTTTCAACATAAACACACACACACTTGTACCACTAAAGATATGACTTTTTTGTGTGTGAAAAACTATTTTAGGGAGTGTTTTAACAGGCAATGTCAAAAATAATTTAACACTGTAATATTAATCTGTGTCTGGTACCACAGGCTGATTAAGTATTTTAATTTTAAAAAATGTTTGACCTTTTTCATTTGCACAACTTAAAATACATATACAGTGCAAGTGACTACTGGCATCTTATTAATTAATGTGAGGACAAAAGCAAATCAGTTCTAACAATAACTGTTTAGAGCTATGAAGCATAAAATAGTATTTTCATCGCTCTTACTCAACATGCATCTTAAAACTCTTTTATTTGAGAATTTTATTACATGTTTTTAACACATACCTAAAATATAGCATATATTTCATACCACACTGTTGTGATAAAAATATAGTAAGGAAACCAGTATATTAAATTAGTTATTAGAAAATGTACCCGATATTACACGAAATTAAAAGCAGAGATTAATTCAATTCATTCATTCAATTTTTTTAAATGCATAGTTACCTGCTAAGTAGATGTAATATACCCTAAATCACTACATCAGCCTACTGCATGGTCATAAATATGCCTTGAGCCCAACACTGGACCACTACGTCATAATATGCTGTGTGTATCCTAAATACGCTTTCCATTCCTTGCACAAAGCGTAATAAACCCTAAATAAGTTTTTATCTTCGACAATGGTCCATGGCAAGAGTTAAAGGAAAGGTGACACTTAATTCAAAGATATGTTTATATAATTTAGCAGACAGAAGAAAGCTTATTTTGGGATTTTATGGTAACTAGCAAAAAACCGGGCTTTAACTCGCACATATATGAAGTATGCAAGCTGTGAAATATTTCAAATTAAAACTTAATTTTACAAATAATTATGAAATTAAAAGTAGAAAAAATTAATTTCAATATTTTAGAATCCTAAAAGAAAAGAGCAAAGTTTTTAGAATTTGAATATTAAGTTAAACAAAGTAGAATACAGGAAAACAATGAAATCGAAGTAGCACATTTAAATCATAAAAACATATTTCCATAGATTTGCAATTTTATTGTACTATGTATCAAGGGTAACTCTCTTAACTCCGTAGTATGTATTTTGTTTCTAACATGTTAATCACATTCTTCTAGCAAATGTGCAAAAAACAAAAAAAGGGTAGTGAAGCTCAATATTAAACTTATTTTTATTTAACTTTTGTACAACAATGGTAATTCATATCTGAAGTGCTGCTAGGCCTATATTCTATTTTTAAATGCTGTTTATAGGAAGCATAGTGAACATGCACAGTTTAAAAATGGACATTTTGCATATTGTATTCGTTTTAATAATTGAAATTGTGATTCTGCAAATTTGCATGCAATTTTATGTATGTATGCAAAATTTTATCTTCCTATCTATTGTAGTTTTCGAGTAAAAGGGATAACAAAATTCAGGCAAATGTTGATTTTGCTTCATTAGGAATGGAGAATGGGCTTTGCTTTGCTCATCCATAATAACCTTTTAAACAAATAAGATGCTATAGTTCTCTATGTTTTATGAATTATTTATTTTAGTAGATTCACTTTGAAAAAACTATTTATTCAAATTCTTAAATTCTATTAATTCTTTTTAGAAATTTTTTTTTTACAAAATGCCCAGGTTTTAATATTTTAGTTCTGAAGTTTGTAGTTTTATTTGATATATTGGGGGTGGTATTGTATGGACCACAAAATGTATTGTTTAAATATTGTGTGTGAATCATATAATTTAAAAAAATATAAACAAGGCAAAGCTTGCTCTTATTTGTAAAATTACAGAGTCAAATTGACTCTTACTCAAAAATATGAATCAAAACTTTTAAATTTGCGAGTCCCTTTTTTCAACTTTTGTAATTTTAATTTAAAAATGGTAAAAAAAAAAATATGTTGCCCTCATATACCACATACATTTATACTAAAAACAAGAGTGTAATACATTTAAATTGATGCACTTCTATTAAAGTTATTGTACTATAACTATTGTTCATTATTAAATGTGGGTATAAAATATCCAGACATTAAAAACGTGTGTGCACAAGTAGAAATAAAATAAATAACATGGATGAATTTTGCGAGTCATATTTGATTTGCAGTTTTTAAATAGCGAGTTAATTTAGTTTAAAAGTACTGATTGATGCAATAATTGTAAGTAAATATGAGCTTTATAAGGAGTTTAAAAATATTTAATGTGATTTCAGAAGATTCCCTCTCCACATCACACATAATTATTTGTCCAGTGTTGACTGTGGTACTCGAGAGCCGTAGCAAAATAATTTGATGCCCAGTCTGGGCATGCACCTATATCTTAAATGAGTACCCCTCTATATAGTTTTCTCTATATTTAATTGATGAAAACTTTTTTTACTTGGCACCAGGTAGGATCCATACATTGAAGGAGATACTAACATACTTTCAGTTTAATTCTCGCGCCTCCAACTTTTTTCGTTTTTCTGAAAATTTCCCTTTACAGCAGGGCCTATGGAATTAAAATACCAAATACAAGAAGAAAAGTATTTACCCAATTCAAATGCAAGATTACCACATTCACATATCAAATAACAACACTCCCTGGTAAGTTCTGGGAAAATCCTGTGTGCCATGAAGAAAAGAGTAATATGTAATTTGATCTTCATGAGTGAAGTCAAATGCTATACTCCTATTGTTTCTAGGCTCATTTTAGACATGCATGGGCCAAAATACTGGCCATTCAAACATAAGCTCAAGCCTCTGGAGTTCCATGTTTGAAATATATAAAAAATATTCACTTAGAATAATTATAATAATTATTTATCAATTTTTATAATAATAATTACTTATCATATTATACTTTTTTATCTCTTAGGTTGGATAAGTAAATATTGAAAAGAAAAAATGGAGAAATCTAATGTGTCTTTAGAAGAAACTCTACTACCTGCATTGCTACAATGCTTTGGAATAATGTTTTTGGGCTACATTCTTGGCAGATTTAAAATTTTACGTCAAAAAGATGCCAGAGGAATTTCAATTTTTGTTCAATATCTGGCATTACCTGCTTTAATATTTATACAAATATCAACAATTTCATTTAAAGATGTCAAATGGGCTTTCATTGCTTCAGTATTTGTTGCAAAAGCAAGCATTTTTACGTGTGTTGCACTTATGACAATATTACTTACACATCCTCCAGACTTGGGCAAATCTGGTATTTATGCCATTGCGACCACACAAAGTAATGATTTTGCTTTAGCATATCCAATGTTTATGTCTCTTTACCAAAACACTCATCCTGACTATCCTGCATATTTATATATCATTGCTCCAATACAATTATTAGTTTTAAATACAATTGGATTTTTTATAATAGAAATACAGAATCAAAAACTTGGTGATCAGACATCAAATTGTCATTTTTTAAACATAATTAAAGGAACTCTTAAAAATCCAATTGTATTTATGACTATAATTGGCATGATATGGAATGTTAGTCTTGGTAATAAAATTCTGCCAATATTTGATGCAACATTAAAGACATTAAGTGTAGCATTCCCTGCAACAGCATTGCTTTTAGTAGGACACACAATGGCAATAAAAAGTGAAAAATCTGACAATCACATACCTATTACTGTGGCTCTACTGATAATAACAAAAAATTTAATATTGCCTATTGTTTTGCAAAAAACTACTGCATTTATGCTACAGGACAGCAGTGAAAAAGAAATACAAAGTTTAAGTAGTTTTGGATTTTTATACGGAACAACACCAATGGCGCCAACTGCTTATGTATTTTCTACACAGTATGGTGTGTCTGTTGATGTCATAACTAAAACAATAATAGGCAGTACATTGGTATCCGCTCCTCTAATGTTTGCATCTGCTTCTGTAATTTCAATTTCACAAATAGGTGTTCAGAATATAACATTTTACCTTAGTCAAACAATAAGTTATTTAAGTTGTGCAAGTTTGCTATGTTGTAGCTGGTTATTAATATCTCTAGTCATTGGAAAGAGATTTAAAAATATTAGTTTTGGAGTAACTTTGTATATATTTATTTCTCAACTGTTGATTTCCATTGGTGGAATTTTACTATTTTTTTCAGTACCCGAGTATTCAATAATTTTTTACGCACAATATATGCTATGCATTGGTGGTATTTATGCTACAAGAACATGCACACTTTTTCTTGCTATTCTACTTTTCATAATTCGTTGGAGAAGCTTATGCTTCATTCTACAAGCAAAAAGGTACATACATGTGATATCAATGTTATGTCTGATTTTTCCTTATGGCATAGCAGCACTAACATTACTTGCTAAAAATACTAAAAGTGATGGACCGAACTGTCAATTGGGATATGTTCAAAACATAACAACTTTTGTATTAACAATAATGTGTCTAATAGGTACTGTGCTCTGTTTAATTTTACAGCATGTATGTTTCAGAGGAAAATCATTCAAAAATACAAAAAGAGAAATAGAAGAAAAATCTGTTCAAAAAAGTGAATGTATTCTACCCCAGACATCAACTAATCACACAAAAATAAACAGTAGAGTAATGTCTGAAGATGAAATCTGTGTAGATGTAGAAGATCTGGACAAGCATTTTGGAAATATACATACAGATTCTGACAATTTGCTTCCTGATGATATTAAAGATAGTTTGTGTGATTCCCGTTATCAATGCAGTGTTGAAAAGAGATTACAATGTGCCAGCAGAGTGTCCTCGTATAACCAACAAGAGAAAGCTGGATTATATGATGATAAGCAAATTTTTCAGCATACTACCATACTGATTGCACTAAGTGTTACAATGACACTGAGTCTTGCAGTTTGTTTCTGGAAATTAATTCTGGAAGAGATTAATGGAATTTTCATAGAATTAGAATTTCTAGATATAATCATGAACTATAGCCTTGGAATTTTATTTTTCATCATATTTGGATTCAATAAAGGACTTATTTGTACAATATCAAGTAAATGGAAAACATTATGGCATAAGGAAATGACAAACATGGTCGACATTTCTTCTGTTGACAATGTTGACATTTGTCATGAGTTTATGACAAAATATGAAACAAAATGTAAAGCAAATATAGAAAAAGCTACAACAATTGGCTGCAGTAAATTTCGTAATATGTTTTGTAGCTCTGACCTGACTAAATGGCTCATTGAAAATGGGGCAATCAAAAATACAGATGAAGCAGAGTGTTATATCATGAGCTTGTTAGAAGGACATATAATAGAAAAAGTAGATAAATGCCAATTCATTCCTAATACTGCATCTATTTTTAGGTTTACAAATGTTTCCAATGAAATCTAACAAAATGTTTAACATTACATTCCAATATGCACAAAAATGTAATAAGTACATGGTGCTAATCTATATTTTGGTAAAAGTATTTGAAGTTGACTGAAAAACTTTTGTTTGTTTATTGTATTTTTGAACATAGTTACTCCAATGCCAAAGAAGTTAATAAGCACCTATTGTTCTATGGAAATTATAGAAACATTATTTATCAGAAACTTGAATTTTAACCCATCAGTTACTGATGCTGTATCATGTGAGGTGCGGATGTATTTTACACCAGAACTAAAAAAGTACTTAATTAAATATATTTAAGCATTTTGATTTGTTACATATTAATTCTTACATAAGTTACATATTAATTATTACATAAATTACATATAATATTATTATATAAGTTTAGGGCTAATTGCATCCTCATCTGCACTGAAGGGTTATAATTAAGAAAATATTTTGTTGAGAATTTTTAAAACTGTGAAGTATTTATTTTATCTTTTTTATACAATACATTTTTGTAACACTGACACATTTGCATTTATTCTAAATTAAATTACTTGTAAAATTACAACAGTAAGTCTTAAAATATGTCAATTGTGATACTGCATTCTCTTTCAATAGTAAATATGATAGAAACAAATTATCTTACAAATCTAAAAAAGTATTAATCCTGGAGTAACTAACTACCCTGGGTGAAGTTTCATGGTACAGCTTTGATATAAAGAATTTGGATTTGATGATCTTTTTTCTAGAGCGATAAATTGCCAAATGTGGTATGAAATAAATTACACTTAGCACGAAATGTCCCGCGAAGTATTTTTCTGGCAACCTCTTTTAGCTTTTTGTTATCTTCAGCGATTCTGTTTTAGTTGTGTTGTTGCTTAGTGTTGTTGTTGTTACCCAGACCGTCCAACCTACCAGAAAGGTGTAAGGTAACTGTTTGGACGGCCGGGAAGTGCCACCCAATTTAGGAATCGAACCCGGGCCTACCGAGTGCAACTCCAGCGCGCTAACCAATGGGCTACCGCGCCCGTTCTTAGTGTGTAAAAATGCATAAAAAATGTGAATATCATACAAAAATGAAAGATGGCACATGTCAATGAATAAAATAATGTAGAAGCTGAAAATTTACATAGAAATGATCGTTCTCTGATGGCCACAATGTGGAAACAGCCGTTTGTACAATCTGGATATTTACACGTGTTTTTCTTTGAAAAGTTTTGGATTTCATTAAACCAGGTACTGTTTCTTTATTTTGATTTAAGCTTGGCTTCTGCTTTTCTTTAGTGCGTAATTTTATGATTTTTGTGTTACATCCTTGCAGTTGACGAAGACTACGGAACACTTGTCGTACAAGCAACCATTGCTATATGATACGTATAGTTTTTTTTAAATTTCATTTAAGTACAATCTCTCTAAGTATTGGCTTTTTTAAAATTTCGTCTAGGTATTGTTTTTTTTTATTTTTATTATTATTATTAAAATACAACTTTTTTTTTCTAAATATTGGTTTTTAACACTTTACAACATAGTTGAAAAGTGTTTATTACCTTGTTTATTCTGTCTGTCCGTTCGCACGATAACTGCTGTAAAAATGACTTTATCAAAATGAAATTTTAGTATGTTGTTGAGATGGTCTGTGGATCATATAGGAATGTAAATGAATAATATCACCCAATTAGTTTTAGATTGAACCCAGGTAGAAAAATTGAAATACATTGAACCCTATGGGACTTAATTTTTCAAATAGTTTTTAAGCAAATTTAAAAGTCAAATTGCTTTGAAAATTGTAGGAAATATATAAAAAAAATTTCAGCAAAATATGTTTGGTAGTTTCTTAAATAATAATTGCACCCATATTATAGAAAAGATCACGTGACCCACTTCAAAATAAAATATGGCATCCATCTTGTGTCAAAATCATGATTTTTAAAGTTCTTTTTAATATATATTTAGTGTTGCATCTGTCCTAAAATCGCTTTATTTTTTATTTTTTGACGCTACAACAAAGCCTAACACGTATGGAGAATCTAAACACATCAAGCTGTAAGGTGAGTTGTATAAGAATTGCTGAATTTCTTTAACATAAAATTATTTAGCTCTGGAGTCTGCAACATCTTAAATAATAAAAGGCAATGTCTGTGTGTCTTATACACTATACGTTTCGCGACGGCGCGTTGGAGAGTTACGAAATTTGGCAATCGGAGACCGGGGGGGGGGACACGTGATAACCGATTTTTAAAATTTTAATTATTTTTTTTTGTTATTTAATGTTTTATGCAATTTCGACCATTTTTTGCCCTTTTTTCTCTATGACCCAGATGTCGTAGAAAAAAAAAAAATCACACCACTGGAAAGAGTAGACAATTGCGAGTAAAAATATCTCAATTTCGATTTCTAATATTTTTTAAAGATTTTAAAACAAAAGTCACTTTTGGCTCAAAAAAACAATTTTTGGTTTTTAAATTCTCGCATATTAAAAAGTACTCATAATTTCGACTAATAATTTACATTTTTAGAAAGCTCAAACATTTGGCTTTCTTTTCTTACAAGCCCAATCTGGTCAAGAAATAATTAAAATTGGCCCCTGGATCGGAATTTTAAAGAAGTCATGATTTTAAAATTCATCACTGCGGGAGAAAGAAGTTCGCATCGCCCGTTTCTCCCAAGCACGCGTTTCAATGGCACCAGTTTGTGTCTAGGTGGAGGTGACGTCACGGTTCTGAATATGCATAGCGATGGGTGAGACAGTAAAAAACTGAATTAGTGTTTACTTTCCGTTTCCCGCGCTTCCGGTTTTAAATGAATTAATAGCTTAGCATATGTATTGTAGAAATTGTGCCATTGGATATTTGAAATGGATATTTTAATTTGTGGATATTTTAATTTTATGGATATTTTAAATTATGGAACGATGGAATGAGGATGATGGAATTAAGAGCATAGCATATGGTCATTTTAAATTGTAAATTAGCGCGCAGGAAGTTAGCGGTAGGCCCGGGTTCGATTCCCGCCACTGCTTAAACTGCCGCAGTGTTCAGGCGGAGTATGATCACGTTAAACATGTAGGTCCGTAAGTCCTTCCGAGAGATTGGTGGTAGGGGAAGGAGGGTATGGTCCCTGTGGATGCCTCCCCACTGGGTTCTGGTTTAAATTGGGTGAGTAAAAAGAAAGTTATGGAGATTGTCGCGGAGAACGCAGAGCCCAGTGGTTAGCGCGCTGGAATTGCACTCGGTAGGCCCGGATTTGATTCCCGCCACTACCAAAACTGCTGCCGTGCTCATGTGGAGTACGATCACGTTAAACATTTGGGTCCGTACGTCCTTCTGAGTGGTTGGTGGTAGGGGAAGGAGGGTACAGTCCCTGTGGATGCCTCTCCCACTGGGTTCCGGTCTAAATTGGGTGAATAAAAAGAAAGTTATGGAGATTGTCGTGGTGGGCGCGGTAGCCCAGTGGTTAGCGCACTGGAATTGCACTCGGTAGGCCCGGGTTAAATTGCCACCACTGCCAAAACTGCTGCCGTGTTCACGCGGAGTATGATCACGTTAAACATGTGCGTCCGTAAGTCCTTCCGAGAGGTTGATGGTAGGGGAAGGAGGGTACGGTCCCTGTGGATGCTTCCCCACTGGGTTCCGATCTAAATTGGGTGGTACTTCCTGGCCGTCCAAACAGTTACCTTACACCTTTCTGGTAGGTCGCGCCAGCAAGTTTGCCACGGTCAGAATTTTCAAGGGTAGCAAACAGGCTGGTCGCCAAAGGTGGCTAGTAGTTAATATGAATGAAACATTCATGGATTTTACATAGAGAAGCTGAAGATTCCATATTATTGTTTTTGATGAAGTTTTAAGCATGGAGTTAGGAAGTAATTTTACCTGCATGGTTTTAAGTTTTTTTTAAGTAAAATAAATTATTGTAGTACTGTGATAATTTTAAAAATATAGTCGCTGAATGAAAGGAATGGAAAAAAGTTTATGAATGAAATATTCACTGCTTTCATATAGAGACCCAGACGATTTATATTTCGATGAAGATTAAAATATAATAAATTATTGTAGTATTGTCATAATAATAGCACCGCTGAATGTATCGCATTTTAGAGATGTTTAAATAAAATTGTATTTCATAATCAGTGCTTTATGCATGATTGATCTTGTTAAAATTTTGTTAAAGTTAATCTTTTTTCTAAATATTGTCTTTTTTTATACTTCAACATTATTCTATACTTATTTATGTATTGTGTTTTTATGAACTTTTTATTTTTAATTATACATATTTTTATATTTGTTACGTACAAAGCCTAACATGGCATTCCTTAGGACTGGTCAGACACCATCTTCCTTGGTGCCAAAAAAAAATGGCGGATTGTGCCATATTCCTTATACTGAAGCTGTTCCAAAAAAAAATTTTTTTTTTATAGATTTATGATATATATATATATATATAAAGATTTAATATGGTACACAAATTGCTTAACATATTTTTTAATTTTTACACAATATGGTATTGATTCAGTTGTTACTATACCTTTATAACATAAAGTGTTAAAATAAAAATATTAAAAACCAGTGGGTAATTTTTCACAGTTGTAATAATGATAAAAATGAGTAACATGACAGGATTAATTCAAATTTTAGGCAAAATATTCTTTCAATGCTTTTAAGTTATAGCAGTTACTTATTTATACATACATGCAATGCAAGTACATAAGTTCTGTACATTTAATAAAAATGCTAATATTATAATAAAATGAGTTTTAAACAGTGGTGTATGATTTAAATTATGATTCTCATGTAGCCATGGATTTAGAAGAAGAGAACTGGATGGATGTCACAATGTTAAAAAAACACAGCTGAGAGCGTAATGTTAATTGCATCAACAGTGGGTGGAACTTTATAAAATGTTGCTATTCAAATATATTAAGCTCTCTGTATTTTCGCTATTTTCTAATGATTTTTTTTAATCAATTTGTAAGAAAATAAAGTAATCAACCTGCTTTTTTATTTTGATGTTTGAATTGGTGTATTTATTAAATAACAAATATCTAGGGACATAGACAACTTGCTGATTCCATCCACTGGATGATATTTCTTCTGCTTCTACTGGCTGCAATTTTTCGCAGCACCTAAAATGGAGTGTTATCCATCCAGTTCTCTTTTTTTAAATCCATGCATGCAGCATAGTCATTCACTAGTAAATATTCTTTTACCAGAGTTAATTACCATCCACTCAAGGTTTTAACTGCTTTTTAAATATTTTGCTTAAACATTTTCTGCAATTTTAATTAAATAGCAAAAGCCATCAATCTGACATTTTCTCTACATTAGTATCAATATTTTTTCAGAGCAGCTAATTGATTTTGATCAAAGATAAGTGCTCATCGCTATGAAAATAACTATGAGAAACCTGTCATTAAACCACTTTAGTCTCTTATTTGTCACTGATCACAACTCAAGTCCAAATGTTGTTGAGAATTTGGGATTCCTAACAGTTGGGATTCCTAACTGTCACTAGATTAGCAGAATTTTAATAGCAAAATCAGGGCTCCAGTCTCATACTCATTATTTTATAACTTTAAGGGGAAAATGCTGGATTGGGGACAAAAGTTTTGTTTCAGGGATTGTCCCTGAAAATTGAGGATGAATGATCACCTTAGCTTGTGGAAATGAGATTCCGTTTCAGACAGGGTCTGATTATAGACCTGAAAATAAGCACTCACCACAGGTCAATTAAACAATGCAGAGTGGCAATTAAATGAAACAACCTACCAGCCCAACTCACCTTCCCCATTCTGTTTTAATCAAAACTGACCAGAAGTTTACTGCGTGTTACTTCTCTCCCCAATTTCCACCCTCTTATATGTATATATATATATTACATATTAATTATACATAACCATAATCGATTTTAACAAAATATGTGTGGGCCACTAAACTGAAAAGGCCTACTAGCTACTTGTGCTGAGTAAAACTTTGAATTTTCAGGTCCTACTGTAATTCTTAGGCCCTGGGTAAAGAAGCCAATGAAACCAGTGGAGTAGCCCCAACAAATATTGTTACACAAGAGTACCATTAACACTAAAGTCAGCTCTGTTACTGATGCTACAGTAGATTTTCTGAAGGCAACTTTGCCATGTTTTTTTTTTATCAGTTTTGATTTTAGGTTTACTGAAGCATGGTGTTGGTCCACAGTTTTCTTTGTTTTAATAAGTAGCACCTGCTTGCTATTCATATGATTAATTGAAATGATCTTACCTACCACAGATTACAGTTGAAATTTAATTACGATTTGTGTATTTGAAATAATATTAGGATGGAAGTGACAATGACAGTAATGTTATTAATAACAGTAACTGTAAAACAAAAGCAAATAATGATGGAATTGTAAAAGAAAAAAGTATTTAGCTTAATAAATGTGCTGTAAATATTGTTAAGTAAGATTCTTTCATTTTTAATGCAAACATTTTTTTTTATTGAAATATGAATTTTTATTTATTTTTTGCAGCTTTTTAATGAACATCTTATATTCATTTTTCATTAATATTTAAAAAAATAATTAACAGATGGAATTTTAGCTAAAAGACATATAAAAAGCAAAGTTTTCTGACAGTTTAGTAGCAGTTTTATAGCAAAACAAATAACTACTAACTAATGTAGATTCCTAAACATAGGTGTAACTAGGTATGGGGGGGGGGGGGGGGCATCCTAATAAAACTGAATAACCAACTTTTGTTGCATACTTGTCCCTTGTCGGTGACCCTGGTGCTGATTAGATTTTGGTACAATTCGGGATACTTTTGCGAAATGGCCCACAAAGATTGCCTATATCCACTCTATATAGAAAACTAATAGACCAAATTTTACAAAATTTGGTAGATAAGTCACTTGGGAGTTACCTTGATACTGATTAAGATTTTGGTATGATTCGGGAAATAAAGAACCTGTCTCTTTTGGAAGATGGTCTGCAAAAATCGTTAAAATCTAAAATAAAAGACTATGTATGTTCAAATATATCAGTTAAATGCTTATTTTATACATGATTTTTGACGATGAAAAGAATAAGTCCAACTCCATTATGCTAGGACTAGCTGTTCTCAAGATATTTTAGTTTTTTCGCATTCACTACGCCACCTTTAAAAGTAAGTCCAGTTACCAAATGAGAACAAAACCTGAATTAAAAGTGCAAATTCAGTGTAATTTAAAATAACTATGGGTGTTATTTTGTGCAATTAAACTTAATTTAATGAATCGTTGAAGAAATAACGAGAATGTGTATATGAGTCTGCAGGGAAAGCCATGTGCTGCCCACATCAGATTTTTTACTTTCCTTATACACATAATATAATGTGTGAGGAAAGTATTGTGACGGGGTCGAGAATTTGAATTTTTGAAGGGAGAGCACGTTTCAAACATTCCTAAACACGAATCAAACACTTTTGAGGTAATGTCTGTGTGTGTCAGTGAGTCTGTGGAGACTATATCTAAGGAAAGAAATTTGGTACAAAAATTACAATCTGTGAATACTGGATGCCTATTGTTTTTAAACGCAATCGAATGTTCAGATCCCCCTAAATTTTCGAGTAAAATTTTGAAAAAATCATCAAAAAATAAAAACCTTTAATAAAGTTATGCAAATAGTCATTTCTTATGTAATGCTTCATTAGAAAATGATTGACACAAACTTTAGAACACTAGCATGAACCATTCTCGAGGTATTGCATATTTTTCAAATAAATTTATCAAAAAATCACAAAAAAATATTAACCATTATGAAATATGTTCATTTTTCATATGTAATATCATGCGATAAATTTGTTGACATCATTCTGGTGGATGATCTAGCGGGTTCCATTCATGAGGGAAGATACTTTAGGTGATACTTTTGTATTTGGATGGCAATAGTTATTTATCTGCTATAAGAATAACTAATTTCTCCATCTATAATGCTTGGTAAGATTTTGTTAATAAATTTGGTGGAATGTCACCAACATAGAGACTTTTTTAATGTTATCAAATTAACGAAAATGTCTTCAAATTGATAAAAATGATACTAAATCAATGAAAATGATAACCAATTTATAAAAATTCAATATTTTTGAAACAATATAAGAATCTACTATAAGAATAACCTATTTTTCCATTCGTAACATTTGGCAAAATTTTGGTGACAAATTTGTTGGAATATCTCCACCTTGGCGACTTTTCAAATGTTATCAAATTGACGAAAATGTCATTCAATTGATAAAAATTCACCAAATTGATGAAACTGATGCTGAATCAATGAAATAACGACTAATTCATGATAGTTCAATATCTTGGAAAGAACATAAGAATAGACTATAAGAATAACCCATTTCTCCATCCGCCTGTCTATAACACTTGACAAGAAATTTAACAGGATGTTGCCAAATTGATAAATATGATACCAAATGGGAAGTAATGTTTTGCAAATTCTGATTTCCGTTCATATGATGGGAATACCTTCTAGTATATAAGAAAAGTTCTCCTTTCTGTTTATCTGTAACACTTGGTGATGCTACTAAATTAGATGCTACTAAATAAAATATCAATTTTTCTTTCTTCATAGTCTTGAAAAAAGTAAGCTATGCAAACATCTGAATTAATTTTTAGAGATGCATTAGCCAAACCTAATCACAAGAAAAAACATGGTTTGTTTGAATTGTTAATACAAAGAGGGAGAAGGATAATAAAATGTGTGTGGGGCTGTGGATACTTAAAATATAATAAAATATTATCATACGCCATCAAAAATCCTATATATCTAGACTAAGATAAATATACCAAATGTTTCATTTCATAAGGGGTGGTAAAAAAAGACCAGGGTTAAGTGTCTTTTCTTAATTTTGAAAAGAATAAAATATGGAGTAGGGCACTAAAATAATAAAATAAAATATTTGAATACTTTATTAAAAAACTAAGCATGTCCAGACAGAGGAAAATATCAAAAATTTCATTCTGGCAGTCATTAACAGCGGGAGTGAAATTGACTCAAGCGTTTGCTTATTTGCTGTGGAAAAAGTAATGAACGAAACATCTGAAACACTTTTCTGACATAAATCAACCAATACAGCAAAAGTAGCATGAGTGCTTCAAGCTCAAACAAAATAAGGAGATTATAAAATGTGGTGTGATACCTGTATAAATTATAAAACAATAAAAATACTCAAATGGGATATCAAAAATTTAAATATATCCAGACAAATAGAAAAACGACAATTTTCTAATTATTGCATCCACTAGCAAAGATGAGTCATTTAAAAAATTAAAAGTTTTTACTTTTTTTTCCTTGTGAAAAAAATTATGAACTAGCACATCTGAAAAAATTTCCGATATATACTCCCCTTCAAAAAATAAGCACGAAAGTGAAAATCAGATACAAATCAGAAATGACTGCAACAATTTATTCCAAATTTTACAGTAACATAGAATAGGACTCTGCCTATTATTTGCACACAAAAAAAAGTTTCAAATGTATATTTACACAATAAAAAGAAATTTAAAAAAATAATGCAGAAAACAGCAGGTTATAATTTTGAATGTGAAATGTCTGTCTGTCAATAAGGAATATGACAGCCTTTCATACTAATACAGATTTAGCAATGAAGATTCATGCCACTGATTAAGTGCTCAATGAGCTCGGAACGCAGTAATCACCACTCTTGTATGAGAGCATGTTGGAGCTCTTGTGTAGTGTTTGGAAGGGTTTGTCGGGAAGCTACAGTTCTCCCGAGAATATTCCATACATGCTTCATTGGATTTAGGTCTGGGGAATACGCTGGCCACTCCATTCGCTGGATTCCCTCTGTCATCAAGTAATCGCTTATGATAAGAGCTCTATATAGCTGAGCATTGTCGTCATCCTTAAGTACAAAATCAGAACCTATTGCACCCACATAAGGATGAACTTAGGGATCAAGGATTTCGTAGCAATATCTTTGGCCAGTCGCAGTACCGTTGAGGAAGAAATGCAGGTCAGTACGTCCACCGAAGGAAATTCCATACCACCACAAGAAAATGAGTGGCACTGGACTTTATACAATGTCCCAGCCTCTCCCCACACAAAAATTCGTCGATCATCTAACTGCAAAGCGAATCTGGACTCATTGGTGAATAGCACACTGCTCCAATGGTCTATAGTCCAACTGATGTGTTTCTGATACTACTAGTGATGGTCTGCTCTGTGCCTTGCAGACAATGGAACACAAATGGTTGGCCTCCATGCATAAAACCATGTACATGCAATCTCCTTCTCACAGTTGGATACAGGCCTACCTGTATCTGCAGCGAAGCTAGGATGTAAAGCATGTGCTGTTGCTTGCCTGTTGCATCTGACCAATAATGCTAAGTAGCGGTCATCAGAAGATGTTGTAACTCGAGGGCAACCCAAGGCAGGCCTTCGGCTTATTGTTCCGCTGTTTTTGAATTGGGTCCATAAACATGAAATCACAGAATGGTGGACTCTGAATAATTCAGCAACTTCTCCAATAGATTGGTCAGATTCTAACCTGCCCATGGCTCGCCATTACTGACCATCATCTAAATGCCTTCTCTGGGACATATCGAATGAAATGGCTATTTCAGATTTTCACCCTAATGTTCGTAGTAGAAGTAAGGATGCACAGAAAGAAACACCTGTTTTTACTAAGATGCTGATTTACATATATGGCACAGAGCCAATTGCTATTATGCACATGTTTCTATATTTGCATATTGTACTCAAAGAATACAGCAAGTTTCGTCCACTACAATTCATTCATTCGTGATCTGAGAATTTGCCTTTGATGCTTATTTTTTGAAGGGAAGTGTATGAACCTAACCCAAGTACAGAAAAATAATGCAGATGTTCAAGTTGATAGAGAAAATGGCATTATAAAATGTTGCAATAGGGAATAGAAATTAAAAATATTTAAGTTGGGTACAAAAAGAAACAAATGCATAAAAAAAAGATATAAGAATTTCATGAAGGAGCCTTTATAAGGTGGCAAATGGTGTGTACACTTTATTTCTGAAGCAACTGTTAAGGAGTTTTATTCTCTTTTGCACACTCATTTCACACAGTCATTCTAATTTTCGGAAAATCTGGAAGTGGGATCTTTAGAACTGGAAATGAAACTCATTAGTGAACCCTGTATGGCTTCTAGAATTTGATACTGAATCCATATCAGTTATAATCTAAGCTCTATCTATAGCCAATTTTGATATACATATGTTGAAAAAAATTTTTAAACAGGAAGTAAAAAAAAATCCAGACATGGAAATTTTTAATAAACTTCCCAATCTTTTCTAGAATTTAATGATGAATTCATATCAGTCATTACCTAAACTCTATCTATAACCAATTTTTGAGAAATAGAAGTTTCAAGAAATGATTTTAGGACTGGAAGAGGAAAATGAACTGAAAGAGGAAATCCCAGTCATCATCAAAACTATATAAGAGCAAATTCCGAGAAATAGATAATTCTATCTTTAGCCAATCTTGATAAATAGATGTTTCATAGAATAATTTTGAACTGAAAGTTGAAAAAAAACCAGATGTGAAAATTCTTAGTAAATCATTCTACCTCATCCTGAATTTGATCCTGGTTACATATTAGTTATATAAGCTCTATCTACAGGCAATCTTGAGAAATAGATGTTTCAAGTAAAATGAAAATGTTGAAAATGGAAAAAGAACCAGAAGTGGAGTGGAAATCCTTGCTAAACACCTCTACCCCCTTCAGAATTTGATGCTGAATCCATATTAGTCACCATCTAAACTCTATCTACAGCAGATCCTGAGAAATAAGATATTTCAAGGCAATTTTTTCTAAAAACAATAGTATGGCAAAATTTTTGCTACCAAATATACAAATGTTAACTGTTTTCAGCCACTATGGTGAAGGAGGATGGTAAAATATCACAATATTTTCATTTTTTTAATTATGTATAAAATAATTAACAAACACATCCGAAACAATTTTCAGACCTACATCAACCCAACCTCAAAACAGTAGAAATACCACAGATGCTTCAATTTGATTATAAAAGGCTGGTAATAAAATGTGGAGTAAGAAAATAAAATACCAAAATATTCATGCATGGTATCATATAAGGACACACTATAAGTTATCCACTTGAGTAAAAGGTGATAAAAACATCTAATTTTTACTTTATTTAATTTCATAAGAAGTAATAAGAGGAAACATCATAAGAGATACATTCAGTCATGCAATATAAACAGTAAAAATTACCCAGTTTGTATAATTTTATTCGAAAAGAAAGAGCATGAAGGGTTGGAATTAAAGTTTTGATTGAGGTGCAAAATGTAAGGTATCAGAAGGACTAAGAGAAAGATGTATTGTATTCTCTAGATAGATTAAGTACTAGTTACAGACCCATTGATATACTGTACAGATGCTCATGCTTACTACCTAAACACAGAAGCTCACTCAAGCACACTTCTGTATAAGATTGCACTAAACACGGTCTTTTAAACTAAATTATTTCTTTAACAATACCTATAATAATTTTTATTTTGTTTTAAAAAAAATGGGAGAGGGGTAGGCTTAAAATACTAAAATAACAAATGACACACTCCTAAATGTGTGTCACTCAGCATATGAAATATATTTAAAGTTGTTTGTCAATATTTAGAAGTTGTTTGCTCTGACGCACTTACTATTGGGTCATTCCATGTCAAAAATCAACACAGCGTCCAACCCGACAGACACAGATTTTTTTTTAAACTTGGCTATTTTGTTGTCCATTCATACAGAACACTCTATGCAAAATTTTAGCTCCCAATTCTCATTAGTTTTTTATTTATAAAATTTTAAAGTTTGGAAAATTTGGTAATCTTTCATGATTCTTGACTTATTCAGATGTTTAGGTATATATTCTTAAATTTTTTTCAAAAAAGTATATTTTGTTGATACGCTATTTATCTCTATAATAGAAAATTTCGAATTGGGAATACAATGCAATGGGCTCATAGTAAAAAAAAAAAAATCTAAATAACTATACATTATATGAACACTTATTTGAAAAGTACTGGAAACTGCATAAAGGCATAATTGATTAAATAATTCTTAAATAAACATCATTATACTTAACTAAAAGTTATAAACATTTACTAATGTGTTATTTATATATATATATATGAGTGGAAACATTCTGTCACAATGGAAACATAAGCATTTGATGAGTGGGAACACTGTGTCATAAAGGGGTTCATTGAATGTTATAATATCAATACATATGGTATACATAGTGACAGATTGGACTTCCGGGAAATGGAAAGGGTACAGGAAAGTTATATTATCGCTTATGTCGATAAGGCAACGTCTAACTATGCGCTTACATGTCGCAAGTTATATCATCAGAAATTATTGGAGAGTTATGGTAATGATACAATGTATCAATATTTATCTCTGTCAAAAAGATTTATCAAAAATCGTATCATTGTTCTATACAAAAAAATTGGAATTGTATTGAAAAAGGTTAGATTTCCATACCTAACCTTAATTCCTAAATTACACAAAAAACCTATAAAATTCAGATCTGTAACGATCGGTTACAAGACATATTTAAAGGATGCCAACGACAGTCTACTTTTAATCTTAAAAACAGTTATTCCAAAAATAAAAACACAAGGTGCACATATGGTTGCGAACAGTATCGAAGCTAAGAAGATGCTTGAAGGAATATCTGATAACGTTTTTTACAGGAGTTACGACTTCACTGATATTTTTAACAATATAAACATTAGTGATCTTTATGACATATTAATGATATCTTATAAAAAATTTGGCATGCAATTATTCGTTACTTTAGAGAAATATAAGATCTTGGTTCGGATGGTTCTGTTCGAGACTGTCTTGTATAATGGAATGAATTTCTATAGGCAGAAATATGGAATACCTATGGGAGGAAGTTGCTCTTCCATGTTGGCTGATATCTACCTCAATCATTACGAGTCGGGTGTATATTTTGCATAAAATCATATTCATCCTGTATGTGAATGATTTGTTGACCGCATTTGAGGAATAGGACCATACTTTGGATTTTGGGTTTTACCCAAAAGGTTTAAAATTGGTGGAAAATGTACAGAGGGATGGTGAAATTAATTTTTTGGATCTTACAATAATAAATAAAATGTATGATGATACATGTAAAAAGACTGTTTTTCGTATGTATGATAAACACAATGAGTTTAAATTCAAGATAAATTATTTGATACCTTGGTCTTCAAATATTGACAAACAAGTTTTCAGTAACATTGTAAGAAACTTTTTAATTAGAAGTAGAAGATTGAATTCTAATTTGGAAGATCAATACTCATGTGTAAATAAATATTTTACGGAGGCTATAAGGGTCGACTATCCATTTCATTTTCTACATGGCATTCTATCGAACTTTTACAATACCGATGTTCATTCAAGTCGTTTTAGATTATTGAATTATACTGGAGCTGATGGCAACGATGCTTTGGGTACATAACACCACACCAGATACAATCTTTTGCAATATATGGTTGTATTTGATAATGTGTGCACGTTGCTGTGTTGGGATTTTATGGATCGAGATCATTGGAAATGGTCTCGTTCTGTTGTACTACTTATATTTTATCATGTTATAGGTAAAGTCTTTAACGGTTTTTATTTTGCATTGGGCTTTTCTCATGTCATACGGATTTTGTCCTTTTGGTGTATACTTTGGTCTGGGTGACCTTCTTTGAGTAGTACTGGCTTACCGTGAGTGTTGTCGTGGCTCTTAAGCATGCATTAACTGGGGAGTGGGGTCACATGTTATATGAATGTTTTAAAATGTTTTTAGTTTGATCCATCAACATTTCTGTAACTTGTTTGTAAGTGACGAACACCAATTCAAGTTTTCTATTCTTCCACAGATAAAATGAAATACTTTCATCATTATTCCATAATATTGTCTCTGACTCGACAAATCTCTTTAGCTGGCTTACACCACAGAATTCCCATGTGTTTCTCATACAATTATCAGATTTTCTATCACAATCATCTCAATCAATTCTTTAATCTTCTTGGTCCAGGGTTGCATTCACAAGCGATTAAAAGACTTAAATTCTCACAATAGACACAGCAGCAAACTCTGATTTTTGGTTGAAGCCAATTGCACTTCCTCCGGACGCAGTTCACAAAATTTTGATATTCCTATTTTGGTTTCCAGGATTTTCTCTCTTATATAAGTTATGGAGTTCTTTTAAAGTGTACATTAATAGGTGTTTCTGCACTTTTTCCTTTTCCCCTGCTTCATTTTTAATAATTTTGCATTCCTTCTTCCCAGAAAGTTGTCTTGAAATTTCATCTCTTCTATAAAAGTTCTTTGCAGACTTATAGTTTCTTTAGACAATGCACTCTTCTTTTTAATATCATCCACAGTAACAGTCTTCAAAACTTGTTCATTACTTTCCTTTATGGTTAACTCTTTAATAACAGCAAGTCGTTTTCGTGGACTGCTAGGAAGAGCTACAGACACTCGTTTCATTGCTTTTCCAAATGTCCGACATATAGTGAATGGTGACTTACATGTAATCATTGTTTCTTCTTCCACTACTTTTTCCTTTGCATCTTTTCGTCGCCATCTCATATTTTTCATACCTCTTTGAGATTCCAATCTGTGTTTTTTCTTATAAATTTTATCATATTTTCGACTTACTCTCATTTCTTTCATTCCTCTTCTTGCCTTTTCTCTACCTGCAAGTTTCTTTTCTTCACTTTGTCTTGCACGGCTCTTTTTCTTTCTTTCTGCAGCAGTTTTAGACATATTAGTTTTTTCAATAAAGGATTTCCTCACAATACTTTAATAAACAGTTGAAAATGTCATGTTATTATGATGTTATCTGATGTTAGATTTTATATAGAATCATAAAAATTACTTTCATTATGAGGACAAGTTCCAGATCCAATTTCTCAAAACACTTTTTCAACAATTAGATAGATCAAGTTTTAATATTATGCACAAATTTAAGATTTACAATGATTAATTCATCCAAAAAACTATGAGAAACATATATATATATATATAACATATAGAGGAAAGAAATGCACACAATCTTAGAAATGAGATGTTAAGATTTAGTTGACTTCATAAATTATTGTGTTGTTAGTCACAACCAGTGGTGTTATGCTAGTCAAGTCACATGTACTGTTGCCAGAAAAAAAGAAAATTATTTATGTTTAATTGTATCTGCCTAATGGCAACAATCACATGAAAGCCATTAGGTAAGCAAAAAAAGATTTTTTATGTATTTCTGGGAAGAGTGGAACTTAATTGATGTTTTTGTGACTAACATAACCAGTGAATCAGATTAAACACCATCTATCCTGACATTAGTAAGTTCATTTCCTAACAAAAAATTCTTTAGTTTATTAAATAGAAGAAAAAACAATGTTTTAATGGCAAAAATATTTTTTTTTTGCTAGTTGTATTTTTAATGATAAAATTGAAGCCTAAAAACTTTTGGTTAATTGCATTTTGGTTAATTGCATATGTCTTATTTGCCACCATTTTATGTAGATTTGAAGTAATATTTTGTAAAAACTATAGTTAAACTCCAGAAATTTGAAAAATATCTTTAAAACGATATATAATACAATATATATATATGCTGAAAGGTAAAAAAATGACCTTTGGGTTGACAGTTCTATGGAATTGCCCTTTTATCTTCTGTGAATGGCAACAATAGTCTCGTTATTTATTACTTTATAATAGGACATGTGCAGACTTTTCTCAGGTATAATATTTTTATATTCCTATTTTACTTTTCAATCTTTTAGCGTGTAGGCCAAGTAGGAGTTTATAGATATTATCTATCTCCTTCAGAAACAAATTTTTTTTGTTCATTCTGAAGAGATACACATTCGTAACATTGATAATAGTATTAATTTTTTGGATTTAACTATATATAAACAATCTAATGGTAAAGTAGGTTTTAAATTATATGATAAAAGAAAAGACTTTAATTTTAAAATAAATTACATAATTAATTGGCATTCTTGTCTGCATCGTAATGTTTTCAGGAACATTATTATAAATTTTTTAACAAGAAGCAAACGATTAAATTGCAGTGCAGAAAATCGTTATGTAAGTGATCTGGGCTATCTAAATGAAGCAATTGCAAAGGGTTACCCTCTACGTTTTCTTAGTGACATTTTATGTAAATTTTTCAGCATAACCGTAACTGAAAGTTACAACTTGTATTTAAATAGGGGTACACTTTCAGTCTGATCTGAAGATGTGCAGCATTGCGGATGTCAATGTTTAACTGTCTGATGGAGTTCAATTTATACAAAGTAAGAGTCTATTACTTTTTGGAGGATAGAGTGGTGAAGTGTATGCGGGGCTTGTTTATCTTGATATATTGGTGTTAGAAATTTGATATTTACAATGTTTTTTGTGTTTCTGTTTGGATGTAGTAAATCTCAATGTTTATGTTTAAGTGTAAAGTCAGTATTGGTCTTTCAACTTTTTTACATTTTTAGTTTTAGTATATGTACTTGGTTTGTGACATTGTATCCGCTTCCGGAAGTGTCGTCATGACATGAAGCTGGCTAAACCGGGAAGTGGGGGTCACAATCCCCCCCGGCGAAATTTTGATACATTGTCATTCTTCTTTTTTCTATATCTTATGTAGTATATAAATGTACTTGTTTGAGCAGCTTAGCGCCTTTGGGTATATTTTCTGTAGATTGTTTTAGATGAGGTTAATAGTTATATTTATATGTATATATATATATATATATACACTGCTGGACAATTGCTAAGGCTAAGGACAGATCACAAATTGTTGCAATGTAGCACAACATTAAGAGGAGGTGGAGGCCCAGCAGGATAAAATATTGTTGCCACACTGTTCGGACATTAGAATAAAGATCATTTATTGTTTTGGAAAATACAGAAGGTTTTGAAACATCTGAAAGGAAAAAGGTGTTCATTTGATGCTGTGTACGGAGAAATGGAAAAATGCATATGGACGACAGCAGGCACCTTTGAGAAAGGTGTTAGTACGGTATATGTCCACCGTGTAGTGCAATGCAACATTCCACACGTTGTGTCATGCTTTGCATAACATTATCCAGCAGCTATTGAGGCAAGCTATCTCACTCTTCTGTCAGTGCATGGATGAGGGTGTTCTTGTTTATTGGAAGATATTTTCGACAAGCAAGTCACCTCTCCAAAGCATCCCAAACATTTTCAATGGGGTTTAGATCTGGAGAACGTGCTGGGCCATATGAGGCATTGAATACCCTTGGTGATTAGACAATCCTGATCAGCGAGTGTTAGATGACATGGTGGACCACATCAGATTTTTTTTTCTTATAAGGCACATATCAAATGAATAGTTAATGCTTAAAGCAAATTATTTGAAATAAATAATAAAAATTAATTATTGACTATTTCAATGGAAGCCATATTTGTCCTATATCTAGAATTCGATTTTCAGCATGTTATATTTTAGATGTACAGTCACCATTTTTATGGTTGTAAACAATTTCATAGCTTTTTCAAATATAAATTTTGAGTATTTTTTATTAGCATCCCTCTAAAATCAATTTTAAATACAAAAATTTAAGAAATAAAATTGTCCTACATGTTTTGGGTCACCAGTTTAACAACTGCTATTTTTGGCTTTCAATTTTGCAATAATAAACAGTCACTGGCATAACAGTAACCTTGTTAGACCAGTGACATTATGTGTTAGGCCAGTCAGTGACAAGACTTACTTTTATATTACTGTAAATTATAATAATTTTTAATGTAGTTTTAAATAATTTTTAATGTAGTTTTAAAAAATTTTTACTGTAGCTTTAAATAATTTTTACTGTAGCTTTAAATAAACAAATATTTTTGGTCAAAAAAAGAGGACTTATTGCCTTATGCATTAAATGAAATTTTAACTGTCATAACAATACTAATATGCTAGAAAGCAGACAACTAGAAATACCTGCTATTTATTGGAATGAATTATGTGAAATGTTCACATAATTCATTCAATCAGTTGTAAGGGATTCAATCAGTTGTAAGGGATTTTTAATTCTTTTTGATTACTGTTATTTATACAATAATTAGGAACAGGATTATTAATTTTTTTTTGTACCAGCAAGGAAAGGTTTCTTTTTGTTATGTCTGTGTACCGTAATTCTTTTTAGCAATCCCTATTGCTACTACTATTTTTATTATATTATATTACAAGGTTTCCATTCTGTTTGTATTATGACAGAACAAACACACACAAAAAAAAAAAATTTGGATCACAATAAAATTGTCGTTTATTGTAGACCACTTTCTCAATATCTGTACATACACACTCATTATAGTATTACTATATAGTAGTATATGTATATATATACATTAGTTTGTAAATGAATGGAATATATATCTTTACATCAAATTCTTATGTTAAAAAGGTAAATTGGCTATAAATACTATGTTTATCAATGGTCTAACACAAAGTGTCACCAGTCTAACAAACAATTATTTCAAATATTTATTTTTAAATATTAATGAGCCAATTAAGCTTGGCCACTATGTTTTTTGAGTTCTGCATATTTTTTACTAATTTTAGAAATAAGTAGTTGTGTGAGAAACTAGAATTTAAATTTGGGGGGGGGGGGGAAATGCTTAAATTGTGCTTTTTCTGAAAATGATTTAATTATACCTTTATGTAGTTTCCAGCGTTTTTCGAATAGCTGCTCATATAGCATCCTATATATTTAGAATTTTTTTTCACTATGAGCCCACAGTTTTCCCAACTTGAAATTTTTATTTAGTAGAGATAAACAGCATATCAACAAAATATATATTTTTTAAAAAAATGAAAGATGCACTATTTTTGCAATTGAAGGTCAAATCAAGTGACATTGAAATGAAAAATATCATTTATACAGTGTCGTGTGACACATTACAAGAAAGGTTATACCTTAAGCTACAAAATAAGCCTTATTTCAACACAATCCATTAATTAGGTCAAAATATACAGACGTTTGAGTATATCCAGAATCATGAAAAATTACCAGATTTTTCAAACTTCAAATTTTTATAAATAAAAACCTAATGAAAATTGGGAGCTAAAATTTTGCAGTGTCTTATGAGTGGACAACAAAATAACCAAGTTTAAAAAAAAAAAAAAAAAATCTGTGTTGGCCGGGTTGAAAATGCAACTTTTTTGGTGTTAATTTGATATGGAATGACCCTATTATCACATGCATACATATATATATATATATAACCCATGTTGCACATTATTGCATATATAGCACTTTTAATGAAAATTTAATGAATTGCTAAATATTAAGTAAGAAAGGTAATCTACTCTGAAGCAAACAGCCGGGGGTCGAAAGCCCAGGCCATCCGACTCATCCTAAAACAGCCGGGGGTTGAAAACCCAGACCACACGACCAACCCGAAAGCTTATGGTAGCAAGATGTGTGGCCGGAAACAGCCGGGGTTGTTGTTGTTCAAAAGTAAAGCATAAGGTTAACATTTTAAATTTAAATTACATATTGTTTCACTTTTATTTGTGATCGTACCCTATCACAATGCCACTTACCGAATCTGCTAAGAAGCACACCTAGGTAATAGGGTATCCATAGAACATAAATATACCTTTACCCTACATTTAGCTGTAAGATATTGCAAAAATATACATTGCCTAGGGCTTTGCGTACTATTATCAAGAGTCTGCTTCACAATATTGTCCGAGCCGCCCATACCTGTCAATTATACTTACGTCAATGATACGAACGTGAATTATATTTGAATTATACGAACTAATAGAATGACATTCTTTGAAATCTGAATATATTTTAAAAAGATCAAAATTGATATAATAACAAAACATACCTGAAGGATGTTACTGTTAGATGTTAAATTAATAGTTTCTCGCCTTCCATTTGGACAGAGCACTATTACACGAGAAACTTCAGACATATTTTAAAAAAATGTACAATTGTGGAAGTTCCAAACTTAATTTACAGTAGCCTGTCTAGACAAGAGATAAATCCTGCAATAAATTCAATAAAAAGAAAAAAGGTGTAATATCAGTAGATTCGAAAGCATTTATAAATCTTTATAAGAATGACTCTGTGATTTCAAGATTCAATGAATCATTCAAATACGATGTTAGTTTAGTTAGACCATGGAAACAAAGAATAGAGAGGTTTCACGTGACGTCACGTCCATCTAGTGGAAAAAATCCTAAGTTCTCTTTGTACAAAAAACGTCGAACTTGCATTAGGTTTATATGTAAAAGATACGTTTTGGTTTGAATTTTTTTTTTAAAAGTCGTTTTATTAAAACTATATCCAGCCGATATCATATATGATCATATTTCTTTAAGTTAAAGTAATTGAATTGGATAATGGCGATTTGTGTCGTAATTAATTGTATCAGTTTTTTCATTCCCTCGAATAATTGAAAATAAAAGGAATAAAATCAAGGACTTGTCTGAGAAGCAAAGAATGGCCTTTAAGAATCAACAGAGAAGATTGGAATACTGAAAATTTAAAGCACAGGAAAGTTTGCAGTGAACCCCCCTCACACACACACTTTTCAAGACTTTTTAATGTTATGCGTATTTTTCATTTAAAATAACCCTGGCATAAAGTGTTAAACAGTTGCCCCCACACACACACTTTTTAGAGTCAGGATAAGCCACTGGTGAGCATTTTATTCATGGTGAGTACATTATATGGCACAGTATGCTTTTCAATTTAAATTTAATAAATCTTAAAAAGCGTAAATTTTTCTAGTTTTATAATTTGATTATACAATTATTGATTTATTAGCAATCAACTCCGTAATTTTTATTTTGTTTCATAAATCTAAAATTAAAAAAAATCAACATCAAATTAAAATCACTAAATTCAGTAGTAGATACCTGTAGGTTAATTTCGTTTGTGACAGACATGACATCAGATGTGTAATGTAGTACATTTGACATAGAAGATAATATTTCTAGAAAAATAAATTTTATTCACAATATATATATCTATATCACAGCTATTTCCTAGAGAAGTTCCAAAATCTCAATTTGTCTACTAATAAAATTAAAAACCCATCGTGACAGACATGACATAAAACCGACATGAGATTTCAGTGACCATGAAGTTACATCAAAACTCTCTGAATTGGCAAGAGATTGATTTGTGGAAACATTTTTTTCCATATAATAAAGTTTCCAACTATTACCATGTTGATTTTCAAAAACATTAAAATATACCTTTTCTGTGAGTAATCTGCATCCATCATAAGGATCTTCACTTCAAATTTTGTTGATTTTAGCTTAATATAAGCTTTTATATCCAGGATCTAGCTGCGAAAAATGATTTGTAATGTTAGTTCATGGCGTTCTAGCTGTTGCTTGTTCAAAGCAGTCGTCTGCTCAATTGATTACTACGGAAACGTGACGTAAGTGAAACTTCCCTATATAATAGATGCCAGCCAGTAATTTGTGGATAGCAGGGCGCCTGGAGCAGAGCTCCATATCCCTAGTCAGGTAACATATATGTGGGTCACAGTCTTCCACTGAACCTAGTCCTTCAATAGGGGCCAATAATGATGAAGAAACAAGATAATAGTAAACAAAGAATGCTGTAAACAGTGATCTTATTGTAAAGTTTTGAAGATAAGGAGGGTGGGGAAACAGGCGAATATCCCCTACTGGGATGCAGAAGAGATTCAGTCAGGAATCAGCATGGGACGTCTAAATCGGGATATAGGATAGCTCTGGGTCTTTTTGGAAATTCACGGAAGTCGTAGTCGGTCATATTATAGATCAGTTCGTTGGGGATTCTAGCGAGGTTATCATAGAAATTGTTAGAGAGTTTTCGCATCTCTTGCTTAATAGTTTTAATTTTGAAATCGCGATGTATTACAAAGTTTTTCAAGTATCTTGGGGCTTTTCTGATAGAACGTAGGATTTTGTTCTGAATGATTTGGACTTTTTTTACATTAGATTTCGCATTTTTTTTCATTAGATTTCGATGGGGCGCGGTAGCCCATTGGTTAGCGCGCTGGAGTTGCACTCGGTAGGCCCGGGTTCGATTCCAGCCACTGCCAAAACTGCCGCCGTGTTCATGCGGAGTACGATCACGTTAAACATGTGGGTCCGAAAGTCCTTCCGAGAGGTTGGTGGTAGGGGAAGGAGGGTACGGTCCCTGTGGATGCCTCCCCCACTGGGTTCCGGTCTAAATTGGGTGGCACTTCCCGACCGTCCAAACAGTTACCTTACACCTTTCTGGTAGGTCGGACGGTCTGGGTTTCAACAACAACAACATTAGATTTCGCAGCGTAGCCCCAAATTGGGGAGGCATAGAGAATGATGGGGCGGATAACTGATTTGTAAAGTAGGATTTTGTTTTCAATGCTGACATCATTCGAGTACAGGAGGGAGTTCAGTTCTGCTTTTACAAAGTTTATTTTATCTTTGAGTTTTGCAATGTGGGGTTTCCATGTTAGTCTGCTGTCAAGAGTGACACCGATATATCTACATGTCCTCTCAAAGCAAACTGGCTGATTGTTAATTATGATTGGTTGGGGCGAAAAACGTTGATGTGAGAAAAAAAACAGTTTGACATTTATTAGGGTTTATTTTGATGCAGTATTTCTCTAGCCAGGGTTCGAGAGCGTCCATGTGATGTTGTAAGTATCGGTGTAAGTAGTTGGTGTTGTGGTGTGTGGCAAGAAAGGCAGTGTCGTCCGCATATAAACAAAGTATAGTGTTGTTGGTTCTAGGGATGTCGTTTATGTAAATGTTAAAAAGAATGGGACCAAGTTTACTGCCCTGAGGTACTCCAGACAGGATATGTTTGGTGTGTGAGTGTGTCTGGTTCAGACGGACATGAAAGGTTCTGTCGCTGAGGTAGGAGTATAAAATATGGGTAAGAGAGTGTGGCATACGAAGCTGAATGAGTTTGTATATGAGTCCGATGAACCACACCCTATCGAAGGCCTTAGCGACGTCAATAAGTATACCTCCAACTGCTGACCGGTTTTGGAGTCCATCAGAGATGTACTCCACCACGCGGAGCAGTTGGTGCGTTGTAGAGTGAAGCTGTCTAAAACCAAATTGCTCAGGGATGAGAATGTTGTTATTAGCCAGGAAATTGCTGATTTGGATGGCGATGAAATGTTCAGCCAGTTTGCCAAGAGAGGACAGCAGACGATAACTTTTTGGGGAGTTTAAATTTTCATTTGGTTTAATGATTGGAACAATGGCGGCGTGCTTCCAGTCGCGGGGGAAGTAATTGAGATCGAAAATGGAATTGATTAAAACAGTGATGTAAAAGATTATATTAATAGTGCAGGATTTAAGAGCTTTGTTTGAAATATTGTCAGGGCCGGGCTTTTCCTGTTTTTGAGAGTATTGATGTAGTTAACTATGTCAGTGGGGAAAATGTGGGGAAGGGGGGAAGTATCTGGAACACTAAGGAACTGCTTCACGGTATCCTCGGCTTCCTCCATGAAATTTGGGCAGAAAATATCTTCATGTGGTGTGAATTGTTTTTCATATACATCAGCGAGTAGATTAGCTTTGTCTTGTTCTGTGTAAGCAGAGGTATTATTGTGAGTGAGTAAGGGAATATTTTTGTGCTTTTTACGAATACGTTTTAAGAAGTCCCAAAGTGAATGATCAGTAGGGGAGAAAGATTCGACGTATTGCTTCCATTTGGCTTGTTTATAGTTAGAAATTAAAAGTTTTATTTGTGCCGTCAGGTGATTGTATCTAGCTCTGTGGGCAGGATTTCTTGTGTGTTGCCAGTGTTGGCGAGCGCGGTTTCTGAGTTTAATTTGACTAGTGATAGAATATGGGAGTTTTTGGTAGAGTTGTGGAATGTAGGTGGAGGTGTTACTAATGTGGCATTACTAATGTGTCAATGTCCAAAGGCATATGTAGCATAGTGATTGTTCTGTTTAAAACACATAATTTTGCATTATTAAATTTTTGAATTACACCTTTAAAAGACAATTAGAATGGCAAAACTAGAAGTAAAGTTCATTTTGATGTGCATATATTTAATTTATTTTAGTGTAGTTATACGTAAATTTTAATATATTTTTATAACTAAAAGCAAATTGTGAATATTATGAGTGCATAATTTATTTGTACTCCAGAGTAAAAAATTCTTACTGTTCGACATTAGAGGAGAAATATATTGTGAGAGTTACATTTCGTATTATGACAAAATCAACATGCGTCCTTTCATTGTGCATGCAGCAATGAAAGGACAATATTTGCATTTATCCTAAAATGTAATTATAAAATTAGCAGTAACAAAGTGTCAGGAAAGACAGCGTCAAGTAACTTTTATATATATATTATAATATATATATATTACGATTTATATATATATTACGACAGTAGGCACCTTTGAGAAAGGTGTCAGTACGGAATATGTCCACAGTGGAGTGCGATGCAACATTCCACACGTCGTGCCATGCTTTGCACAACATTATCCAGCAGGTGTTGAGACAAGTTATCCCAGTCCTCTGTCAGTGCACAGATAAGGGTGTTCGTGTTTGTTGGAGGATATTTTCGACCAGCAAGTCGCCTCCCCAAAGCATTTCAAATATTTTTAATTGGGTTCAGATCTGGAGAACGTGCTGGTCATACTACGAGGCATTGAATACCCTCGCTAACTAGACAGTCCTGAACAGCGAGTGTTCGCTGACATGGTGCGTTATCGTCCATGAAAACAAATTTATCACCTACAGCACCATGGAGAAGGCGAACATGAGGCAGTAGAATTTCATCAATGTATCGTTGGCCGGTCATAGTCCTAGTTGCAACCACATGTAAGGGCGTGCTACCATTGATTATAATGCCGGCCCATACCATGATACTGCATGTCGGATATCGGTCCCTTTTCTGGACGATGAGCAGTACCACTCTTACTCCAGATCAGTTGACGTCTACAATTCGATGAGATTGAACCTACTCTCACCTGAGAATAGTACGCAAACCCAGTCTTATTCGGTCCAATTGCGATGCTCACGACACCATTGCAAACTGGCGGTACGGTGCAGTCTGGACAATTGGACACACACAACAGTTCTGCGAGCGTATAGTCTTCCTTCTCCCAAACGTCTGGCTACAGTTTTCGGGAAATCCGCTGTCCTGTGGTAGCAAGAAACTGATTTGCCACCTGTTGAGCTGTGTGGTGCGCCGGCCCTTATTGCCGATAGGACAATGTACCTCTTTCCTGTAGGCATCGTACTTCTAACACAACCTCCCTCGTGATGCTAGCTGCACATTCCAGCTGTTTTAAATGCTTGCCACACCCGTAAAACAATGCTGTGGGTGATGTCGAACTCCCTGGCAATATCTGTTATTTTTCGCCCTTCTTCGATCTTTTCAATCAAACGGTCACGCGTAAAATCATCTAAGTGATATCGGGAAGACATATTGAAAATTTCAAGTTCTTCAATTAAATCTTTCTTGTAAAACTTTCACTTGAAACAACAATTGTAAACACGTGTCAAATCTTTTAAATCTCTTATTAGCGCTATCACGTGACGAACAGGCATAGAAATGAAAAATTTGTATACGCACACCTCTTCTTATTGTAGCCCGCAGTTATTCCACTCTTCCACATTTTGCTTCCTTTCATTTTGTGGTTGCTATGGATGATAGTGTCATCCGTCCTTGGCAATTGTCCAGCAGTATATGTGTTAGTATATGTTTACAAATATATCCGTATACTGTGTATGTGTACATATATAGTAAATTTAGTTTTATGTATATACATATATAGTATATTTATAGTTATATGTATATACATATATAGTATATTTATAGTTATATGTATATACATATACAGTATATTTATATTTATATGTATATACATATATAGTATATTTATATTTATATGTATATATATATACATGTTTTTGTGCGCAGCGATAGGTATATTAAAATAAGTATAAATACATACCTCCTACCTATTATCTTGTAGAACTGACGTTATAAAATTTCTGGACACATGGATGCACCTTCCAGATGGATTTATTACCCAACTAAACGCTCAGATGGAGCGCCCAGGAAGTCGAGATGAATTTTATTAAAGTACAATCTTTTTTCAAAGTATCGTTTTTTCTTAAATTTCGTTAAAATCCAATCGTCTTTTTTGATAAATTTCGAAGTTTCAAGTTTTTGAAATTGATTTAAAATCACGAAATATTTTAAGTATCGTGTGTTTTAATACGTTCTCTAAAATTTTAAAACTTTTTATTCTGCAATTACACGCGCAAGTTACGCCCAACGGCCGTACCGTGCTGAAAACACCGGTTCTCGTTAGATCACCGAAGTCAAGCAGCATCGGGCGCGGTTAGTACTTGATGGTGGGTGACCACCTCGGAACACCGCGTGCTGTTGGCCATCTCGGGTGCGGTATCCCCGTGGTTTGCGCGCTAGATTTGCACGCTACCACAAATGCTGCCGTGTTCATGCGGAGTACGATCACGTTAAACATGTGGGTCCGTAAGTCCTTCCGAGAGGTTGGTGGTAGGGGAAGGAGGGTACGGTCCCTGTGGATGCCTCCCCCACTGGGTTCCGGTCTAAATTGGGTGGCACTTCCCGGCCGTCCATACAGTTACCTTACACCTTTCTGGTAGGTCGGACGGTATGGGTCTCAACAACAACAACGCGCAAGTTACGCAATATTTTTAGAATGCACAAAAATCTTATTTTGTAATATTTTTTTGAGTGTTATTCACTTTTATTCAAATTAAATCCCATTATCATTTACATTCAAAATTCCAGTTCATAAAACTGTAGAATACGTCTCTTTGGTAGGAGGAGCCTATTGTAAAACACGGGAATATACATACGTCTCTCTAGTGGGGAGGAGTCAATTTCAAACCACGGAGAAACGCGCCAACTTGGCGCACTTTTGTATTTAGAAAAGAAAAAGAAACCCGAGTGGGGGGTATTCTATAGATCTACCCTATTTTGATCTTAACACCCACAGCGTAATTCAAATTATCATTTTCCAGAGTTGACCGTACTACCATTATTGTTCTGAAACAGAGTACCGTAACGTTATTTTAAACTGGGTCCAAAATTCGAATTCGACGAATTTACATGCTTTGATCATCCTTTAATTCAAATGGAACGTTTTTGAAGTAACGTCTGTAAGTAACTCAGAAATGATTATTGTTTCTTCTAAGAAATTAATACTATAAAATTCTCAAATTTCACACCATTCCTGTTCTAATAACGTCAATTATATATATATATATATATATATATATATATATATATATATATATATATATATATATATATATATATAATTGAAGAATTTTTATTTTACTTGTATTGTATATACCTGAGATAGATCATTAATAGAAAATGTTCTGTATAGCATAAGTGATATATATAAATAAATAAAAATGAAAAATAATAAAATAAACTAAAAAAATTAGAAAAATAAAAAATTCGGAAAATAAGATACATTAATATTAATGTTTTAAATTTCATTTTAGCTAAAATATTGTAACTTTAGCCAGTTTGATACTACGATTTGAGCGCCCTTATAATTGGTGTATATTGGCATTCTCTTTTAACCATTTCTTCTATGAATCACTTGTTTAGTAGGAATTTTCATCTATGATTCATGTTCATATTATGTTATATTTATATGGGTAATTGTCCTGTCTCATGCTCTGACTCACTGGACGGGTTTGGGAGGGTCGCTGTGAACGTTCGTTCTGCCTCCTAGGTTGTATTTCGTCATGTTCATTCCGGTGCTTCTAGATATTTATCATACTGTTGAGGTTGATCGTGTATATACGTGGTGAAAGAAGAAAGGTTCATGCCGCATGGTAATACAAATTTTCTTAATGTTTCCTATCTTCATTTTTTGATGCCTGTAGTTTGAGTTTGAGTATTTATAGTAATGTACTATTGCTCAATCTGAAACAGGCATTTTGTTTGGGTTAGTTAGAGTTAAATACTCAGACCTGAGGAGGAATTTGATTCTGACTAATCATTGAATTTGGGCTGGTGCTGTTCTCTTTTCTTATCGGCAATATGGCCGTGATTTTGCTTCTATGGTAATGTTAATATTACTTGAATTTTTTATTATTTCTAATACAGTCAAACCTGTCTATAACGATACTCTAGGGACCGAGAAAAGATATCGTTATAGACAGGGCTGAACTTGCTACACTCTATAATGGAAGTTATTTAACATGGGTGTGACATTATTATAATAATAAATGTTGAACTTACATGACTGAATAATACTACAGTATTATGTTGAACTTACAATTTTAATGAATGTATTACAGATTAAGAAAATAATATGAAACATATGTAGTATCTTATGAACCTAAATCATAAGATTCACATTGCAGTTTGAAAATGTAACACGACGTATATTTTAACTACATTTCTATTATGCAATTGAAAAATGGATAATTATAATGATAAAAATGAAACTGGAGTTATATTTTTAATTCAAATATCAAGAATACGTCGAAACGGAAAATAAATACGTACCGTACACAATTCAAATCCTTAAATAGGACGAAGGAAAATTTAACATGAGAAGTAATCCGATATATTCGTTTGCTTGGATTTTGCAGAGGATGCAGCCGTCATACACATATTTTTTAAACCTTCTAGCAAATTCAGATATACATCTGGAACATTTGGTAAAGTAGGAATAAAATTCTGTAATGTTCCGATCATTTTAACAGCATCTTCAGCTGCTGTGTTGGGTGGTGATTCCGTTCTACACTCCTCATCTTCCACTTCACTAACATCATCATCTTTCAGTTCTACAATTATGTCCTCATCGGTGCTCCCACTGAACACTAATAAACCTTCATCCAAATTCATATAGTCTTCTGGATTTATTGAAGAGTGCATATTCATGGAAACTTCGAATGCATTCAAAGAATTACTTAGGTGCAGCACACAATTTTCTTCTTCAGAAAGATTTTGTTGAGAATTCTCATCGCTATCAGACTATTCTTCATCACTGCACGAGCTGAAATTAAAACCTGTCTTCCGCCAACAATTTCGTATGGTAGATGAGTGCACAGAACTCCAACTGCCAGAGATCATGTCACATGCTTGTTTAACATTTATGTCAAAGGGTTTGGTAATCTTGGTACATAGTCGGTAGATAGAACATTATTCCCCTTAGGATGAACTGCCTTTGTGTTAAGTCTGCCATTCTAAAAGTCAGGGAAAAATGTTTGAAATACACAAAATTATCGGTATATACAGGTACACTGAAAAGCAAATTTTTGTTATAGACAAGTTCGATATACACTAAAACTATAGGAAATCCGCCGGGGCCGTGGAAAATATCGTTATAAACAAGTTTATCGTTATAGACAGGTTTCACTGTATATATATATATATATATATAATCCAAGAAAAAGAAGATTTAAAGGAACTTGGAATAACCAAATGCTTTGCATTTAATGGTTGGGGAGTCGCAATCCTCCCCAACCATTAAATGCAAAGCATTTGGTTATCCCAAGTTCCTTTAAATCTTCTTTTTCTTGGATTACATTCTGCTTCGGAGTATAGAGCGGCTTGGCGCCTTTTCCTGAGTAGTGCCTTTAATTTTTTTGGATATGCATATTAATTCTTTTTGAATTTGTTTACTGGATTTTATATGATATATATATATATATATATACACGCACACACACACACATATATATATATTACACACACACACACACACAGCCAATGGTCCTACCATGCTGAAAACACCGGTTCTCGTTAGATCACCGAAGTCAAGCAGCATCGAGCGCGGTAAGTACTTGGGTGGGTGACCACCTGGTAACACCGCGTGCTGTTGGCACATTTCGGACGCGGTAGCCCGGTGGTTTACGCGCTGCCACAACTGCCGCCGTGTTCAGGCGGAGTACGATCACGTTAATCATGTGGGTCCGTAAGTCCTTCCGAGAGGTTGGTGGTAGGGGAAGGAGGGTACGGTTCCTGTGGATGCCGCCCCCACTGGGTTCCGTCCTAAATTGGGTGGCTCGTCCCGACCGTCCAAACGGTTACCTTTCACCTTTCTGGTAGGTCGGACGGTCTAGGTCTTAACAACAACGGCCAAAGTTTCATGGTGTTGAATTTTCTATGTCGGGTAGTGCAAATATTGTAGTCACCCCCCTCCCCGATGATTTTACAATTACATTACCCTTTATCCTTTGTTCTTCACTCCATTTTTACAATTTTTACTTTCTCTGCAATACATGGTAATATATAGGGAAAGTATTGGAATCATGTCGAAAATCGCAACTCTAGTTTTCGACGGATCTACACGTTTCAAGACCTCTAGAATACGAAAGAACCATTTTTAGCGTAACGTCTGTGTGTGTGTCCGTGCAGATTTTGTATCCACTCTAACTAAAAAACTAATAGACCGAATTTCATAAAAGTTGGTAGGAAAGTCACTTGTGGGCGAATCTAGTGCTGATTAGTTTTGGGTACGATTCGGGATAAAAGAACCTGCCTTTTCTTGCGAAATGGCCTGCAAAAGCCTGTATCCACTAGCTGAAAAACTAATGGACCGAATTTCACAAAATTCGGTAGATAAGTCGCTTGTGTGTTTCCCTGGTGCTGATTAGATTTTGGTACGTTTCGGAAAAAAATAACTTGCCTTTTTTTGCGAATTGACCAGCAAAAATTGTCAAAATCTAAAGTAAAAACTACATATGCTTAAATATATCCATTAAATGCTTGTTTTATACGTAATTTTTAATGAAGAAAATAATAAGACCAACCCCATTACACTAGGACTAGCCGTTCTCGAGATATTTTATTTTTTTCATATTTTCTCTACGCCACCTTTGAAAATAAGTCCAGTTACGAAACGAGAACGAAAATTGAATTAAAAGTGAATTAAATTTAATTAAAATAAAGATAACGTGGATATAAGTTTGCAGGGAAAGTCAAGTGCTGCCCACATCAGATTTTTTTTAATTTATAAGGGTTGCTTCTGATTTATCATTTTGATGACAAGCATTCTCTCGTGTCTTATGAGGTAATCAGTTGAATTCTGTGATTTGTGTTGGATGTATTACTAAATATCTCTTCCAAGTTTTCTACTTTAATTCATATATTTAACTTACACTCCTCAAAAGCGAAATTAAAGCGTCATGAAGGAATGAAAGAAGCTTTATGCAAATCACAGTACCGATAGAAGAGAGAGTCATATGCAAATGATTAAGTTTTCGTACGTATCGGGTCACGTGACACTCAGTTTCAGGTGATAAAGACCAACAGACGGCTTGTCCCGTAAATGTTATTAGCGACGTTTTGCAGAAGCCGAACTTTCGAAAAAGTGAAGAAGCGATGCCTCGAAGACGTCAGCGAGCTGTATACCAGCAGTTAACTTTGCTCTTTTAATCATTTGATTATGACTCTGTGTTCTACGGGTACTGTGAGTTATATATGATTACGTGCATTCCTTCAGAATGTGGCAATTTCACTTTTGACGAGTGTATATACAAATTAAAGTAGAAAATTGAAGAGATATTATGTGTGTGTGTATATATATATACATTCTATCTAGTTCAAGTTTTTATAATGCATCTTCACATAAAATTTCATTGCTGTACGTGTTTTCGTTCTTGAGTTATCGTGTCCACACTCACACAGATATTATTACGAATGTGTTCAAATATGCGTGTTTTCGAAATATCAAATATTTCGGAAAACCAATACTTTCTACTTAATAAATAGTATGAGAAAGTAAAATTCATTTTGGTATGGATTTATTGTTCTTTATAATGTGGCATCTATTTTTGAGAAACAAAATCGAAGTTGTAGTTCATGAAAATTTTCGTTAATAAAGATAAGGAATTTTCCTTCTTTCGTCATAGGAATATTTTCAACAGAATTTTTCTCTAATGTGTCAAACTATGAACATGTGCCATATTTATACTCAGAATTAGGAAAAAAAAAAAAAGTGTCTTTTTCTTAAAAAACAACAACGTTCTATTATACCTAATTTATAATTATCTTTCTTACCCAACCCGAGCAGGAGCACTGCATGCATTTGTACGAGTATATGAAAGCAAAACGCTCACATGCATTTTTAGATTTTCTTTATTTGTATAATAAAATGTAACAAAATCTTGTCCAGCAAGGAAAATGGAGTAAAGATATAAATTAAATTTCAGTGTCAGTCAAATGGTCCCATACGCTAAACCGAAAGCACCCACGTTTTCACCCTCGAGTGTTACATCTTCGTAACTTGGGGGTGGCGAGGATCGCTCCAGTAACTCACCATCGTCAATATCCGTGTCAACTGCGGAAAGATTGCTGCTGCTTGACAACAGCTCTGGATTTAAGTTTCCCAACATTGTATTAGTGTTCTCTGGCACATCAAGGGGCAGTTCAATCAAATTTTCGTTGGTTGCATTATGAGAAGTTGAGCTTTCCTCGATTATTTCAACTTGATGGATGTCATCGTTCGTAAGACTCTCTATCAAAAGAGCCGTGTTATTGCAATTGACATCTTGGCTCAATGAAATATCGACAAGAACTTCACGATGATCAGCGGCGCTGTTCGATGAACCAACGACAACATCAACTAAAAACCTAGTTGATGGGATTAGGTTATCAGTAGGTGATTCGGGAATATCAACAAGAACGCTGCTGGAAGATTCAGAAGTAGCAGCGGCAGTTACGATTGGGACAGGCACATCAAGAAGATCTGTCGATGGTGATGAGGGAATGTTAACCAAGGCACTGTGATTGGTAGGCTGGCTGTCACATGTGTTTGGAGAGGTATCACAGATGGGAGTAATGTCTGCAGAGCAGTCCATTAAATTAATGTTCTCACATGTGGGGGCAATATCGTCGGTTTGTGTAGTGCCACAATTCATGGTAGGAACAGATGGCTGGATGATGTTCATTTGGCCATTAGTTTCCTCTGATGGGGAGCGGATTACTGAACTTTCTCCACTAGTAGATGCTTCTGAAGCAGAAGTTGTGGCAATAGGCCATATGTTGCACGTCTGCACCTCAGCATTCTTCAGAACTAAAGGCATTGGCGAATTCGAATTGACGATGGTGACAGGTGATGCAACATTAGGGTTGGTTTCATTGATAGTGGATTCTGTAGTGCTGCAAAATCAAAATAAATAATGCATATCAGTCGAGTTAACAATTTTAGATCTAGCATTTATATACAGCTAAATTTGGATTTTATAAATATAGATTTCTGAGGGCATTGGCAAAATACGGAATAAATTAAATTCTATGTACTGTCGAGTATAGTTACTTAGTCTTATTACTTACTTAGTCTTCTTACGGACATAGTTAGGCAAAGTCATATCCTAGCTTATATCATAAGTAATCAAATTTGTAATTATACATTTGTATTAGATCCAAAATGATTTTTTTCCTTGAAGAGAATATGGAGCAGAATAAAACTTTATTAATATGACCCATAAGTTTTATTTCAGTTTTAAAAATCCTTACAAAACGAGTAAATCGGCGCGATAACGTAGAACAGATGTTCTTCCCAATTTCGTCTGTATTATTTTTTTTATTATATTTAAAATGTGATTTTTTGGTTGATAATATGGCATAGGTGAGTTGGTCACATCCACTAAACTATTGAAGACGAAAACTTGCAAATTTTTTAATTTTGTTATCTGACACTTTTATCTTTTAAATCCGACCAAGCTTAATAAGCGTAGTGTGAAGGGATCAGAACCTTCACACATGATAAATAAATTTACAAAGATTTATATACAATTCTGCTTGAATTATTGGCTTTCTTTATTTTATACCACTTTCTCTATCAGTGGTTAAGGTTTATCCCCAGCATACTGTTGGAATAAAAGAATATATATACTGATGTGATCAGCACATAAATTTTCGATAGTGCATTCAACGCATCCAGTGCTCTATATAAATAACATGCTTTGGCAGGTTTATTTTAAATGGGAGATTTATTTTCATAATTAAATATATTAGAATTTATGTCGTTAAAAGAGTAACACATCTAATTACATATCGTAATATAGAAAAATCCCGCGTTTTCAGCATTAATAAATACATCAGGCGGCCTCAGCTACAAGGCTAAAGTCATTTTTCTCATGCTCCCGTTTCCCTTAACGACGTAACACTTCCTGGTCAACAAAATCCGACTCTCCCTTTTGGAAAGTTGGGCCCCTTTCCTTCCTCAGACAATTGATACGGAAGATCAAATCATCAAATCGTGCCAAGTGAAAGCAATTTGGCGTGGCCAACACATTAGATGTCTGCTCGGATTAAAATTTCAGGCATTTACCAGGCATATCGCTACGTTACTCAAAAGTAACACCATTTTACACAGTGATGTTGAAACTATGGTTTTCAGCAAATACTATAACTATTGTTCTCCGAGAGTTGTCATTGTTTACCACAGGAGAAAGTGCTACGAAAATTTTAAATTCCGAATACACACACACATAAAAGGTTATATTAATCTCATATAACCTCTTAAATGATATTGAACTAGGGTATGTCATTTATTTCATTTATTTTACATAATGTATCCGCATATTCTTGTGTTTTATATAATGTATCTGCAAGTTAAATTTCATTGCAGAACGTGCGTTTATTCTTGAGTTATCTTATCCACACATAGACACATATTTCTAAATATGTGTGAAATGTGTTCACGAGGTGCATTTCCACCCAAATCACAAATTCAAAAGTCTTCGGATAAATAATACTATCTCTTTTTACAGTAATATGCGACAGTAAAAAAATCAGCAAATGAGATAAAAAAGGGTGTTTGAGAGAAATGTACACCATGTTTAATGAGGGAATAAAATCGAGGATGTAAATGATGTACTAAACTGGAATGAAAAGGTCCTCTATAGGCTGCTGCTAGAGACACTAGACTAGATCTTTCATGTATTTCGCACAGCGATTGGGGTAATAAAATACAAAGAAAGGAAAGGCGAAACCCAGCGGGAGATTAGTAAAGTATGTAAAGAGCTCGTATCAACCGGGATTCGAACCATAAACATTCGGCTGGTCAAAAGTTGATCTATTGCATCATCTACAGAGCTACTGGGTAGGAACATGACATGATCTTTTATTTTTTATATAGTTGAAGTTGAGTTTGAATGCCCACCTGGATTTTTATGAATTTTTCAAACTATTATTCAAAAATTGGGGGGGGGGGGGGGGGAGAGGACATGTTCGATAATGTTTAAAATCAGCAGGGTTGCAGTATTTAGAGATTGTAATAATTATACAAAGATGGATTTAAATTGCGTCATAAGTTCCTCATGTGCCTAGACTTACGCACATACACCACTTAAAGAGGGAAAAAAAAAAAGGATTCGCATTCAGGGATGCACAAAATTTATCAATCTCTGTCTAAAGCACGAATTTAATTTTTCGACTCGGTCAAAATACACTCCCTTGACTATACGGCTAGGACTTGGCTTACGGTCCAGTTTGGTCTTAGACAGTTTCCGGTCAAACCTGCTTTGCCTTAGTTTGGGTTGGGCCGGCTTTGGAGTATTCAATGTTTGAGAAACGTATAAATAGAATTTAATAAAATACAAAAACTATTTTATGTTCAGATAAATGTTAGAAAGACGAACTTTTACCTTAATTTTGTGTACAAGAATGGCATAAGTTCATACTTTAGATATCTTTGGACAAACAGTGGTTTAGGCCGGTTGAGACTCAACGATTCAGGAAAAGTAAAAAAAAAGTTTAGGGATTACTGTCTCTTCTACTTGTGGATTCTTTACAGAAAAGAGAAACGGAAGAACGGATGTGGCTGAATGGAGAATGACGCATGCTAATTTACCAAGTTAGGCACTGTTCAGTGAAAATTTCAATAGGACGGAAGTGGTTCTGTCAGAAGAAAGCAGTATCTCTCTCACATCAAGGCCATCAACCCGCGGCCACTGTTTATTTAAAGACGTTTTGGTCAAGGGTGGGAGGCGAATAGAACTTTAGAGGGGCAAGTTTTCAATAAATATTTTTAACTACTACATTTACATATATATATATATATATATATATATATATATATATATATATATTATAGTAATATATATATATATATATATATATATATATATATATATATATATAAAGTTAAAGTTTGGCCTTGCAAGAACTGACGAGTGCATATTGCTATTTCACTTGTTACTCAAAACTCACTAACAGTGGACATATTATTTTCTGAGGTTGGAGGTTGCGGACTCGGGAACTCCGCAAGCCAGTGTCTCGGCCAACGGCCGTACCGTGCTGAAAACACCGGTTCTCGTTAGATCACCGAAGTGAAGCAGCATCGGGCGCGGTTAGTACTTGGTGGGTGACCACCTCGGAACGCCGCGTGCTGTTGGCTATCTCGGGTGCGGTATCCCCGTGGTTTGCGCGCTAGATTTGCACGCTGCCACAAATGCCGCCGTGTTCATGCGGAGTACGATCACGTTAAACATGTGGGTCCGTAAGTCCTTCCGAGAGGTTGGTGGTAGGGGAAGGAGGGTACGGTCCCTGTGGATGCCTCCCCCACTGGGTTCCGGTCTAAATTGGGTGGCACTTCCCGGCCGTCCATACAGTTACCTTACACCTTTCTGGTAGGTCGGACGGTCTGGGTCTCAACAACAACAACAACAAGCCAGTGTCTTGGCTTGGCTTGGCTACGGAGCGTCACCCCCACACGGATTTGGGCTTTCCTCGCATTCTTGTCAGCAGCTTGTATATGAAATGCATGTCGGCCTTCTCTTGATTTATGAAACAATCCATTCTTTCTAAAATATACGGTAGATCTGATGACGAGCGGGACATGAGTTTAATGGGTTCGCCGGACAGCGAGCGCCCTCTAGCGCTTAACCCCGTGCGTTACGACCATGCATTGCATAATGAAAAGTGCTTGTATAGGTGTGTTCTATCAACCTTTAAAATTTGGGCCCCATCGTTTTGAATCACCCTGTATTTCGAAAACAAGAAACCTGATCCGAAATCAATTTTTTTCCCTTGTAGGGCTTATCAAAGGGCTACAAAATCACTCCCAATTTATCTATAGCAAATGCTTTCAGTTTTCGCTCCGATTTTAGCCGAATGCCCTGGCCATACTTTCCCAAACCAAAAAATTAAAATCTCACAATTATAATTTGAACAAGAAAGTTCAATCATGCATAAAACATTGATTATGAAACACTTTCCTACTTCAATGCAATTTTATATAAAGATCTCTAAAATGCGATACATCCATTCCTCGGTAATAGTTTTAAAATTATCACAATACTAAATTAATTTATTATATTTGAAAACATAAAACTTCATCGAAAAAAATGAACTTCATTCAAATGACGGCATTGAAATATAAATTGTCTGGTTTAAACATCTCAAAAATGCGATACATTCCACGGTAATATTTTGAAAATTATCATAATACTACAATAATTTACTATATTTGAAAACTTCATCGAAAACTAATGAACTTTATTAGCATTTCATTCATAAACGTTTTTCCATTCCTTTCATTCATCACAATACTATAATAATTTATTTTATTTAAAAACTTAAAACCATTAAGGTACAAGTAATTTAACTCTATGCTTAAAATTTCATCGAAAAAATCGTCTGGTTCTCTGTGTAAAATCAATGAATGTTTCATTCATATCAGCTATTTTGCAGACTCCATGAGATAAACAATTTTGCATTAAAGAAATGCAGCAATTCTTATACAACTCATTCTGCATCTTTTGGTGTTTATATTCTCCATAAGTGAAAATCAGGCTTCGTTGTAGAAATAATTAAGTTTGATGATCATTTAAACTCAAATATATTGTAATTGCGTTGTTTCAGTATGTAGATGCACATAATTTAAGCAAAAATAAAGGGGTTTTAGGATGGATACAACACTCAATATGAATTAAAAATAACTTTAAAAATCACGATTTTGACACAAGATGGATGACATATTTTATTTTGAAGTGGGTCACGTGATCTCTTCATATAATGGCCACATGATCTCTTCATATAAAGGGTGTAATTATTATTTTAATTTTTATTTAAAAAACTAAATATATTTTACTGAATTTTTTTTTTATATATTTCATGGGATAATTTGAATATTTCCTAAAACTTTCGAAGCAATTTGTGAATTCGCTTAAAAAATATTTGAAAAATTAGGTCCCATAGGGTTCAATCTATTCATTTTTTCAACCTGGGTTCAATCTAAACTAATTGGGTGATAGTATTCATTTATATTCCCATAGGTCCCACAGTCTGAAGAATATACTAAAATTTCATTTTGATAAAGTCAGTTTTACGGCAGTTATCGTGCTAACGGACCGACAGATAGACAGAATGAACAAAGTCATAAACACTTTTCAACTATGTTGTAAAGTGTTAAAAACCAATATTTAGAAAAAAAAAGTTGTATTTTAATAATAATAATAAAAAAAAAACCAAAGTGTTAAAAACTAAGAACTCGGTTCCAAATCCAATTATATATTCGTGTAGGGATAGTAAAGGACTATGATTTATTGATTACTGTTCATAGCGAGCACTTTTAGTTTTTTGAAATGTCAGCATTAAAAACTTGAAAACGGAAAATTTTCAATCTTATTCAAACTAACAAGATAATTCTTTAAAAACTGCAAAAGCTGTGTAAAAGCAAATTGTAGATCCAGAAACTGCATTTCCTATTGAAGATTTTTGTCGTTTTCTATTTACATCTATCTTTTATAGTGTCGAAGATATTTCGAGTCAAAGTAATAAAAGTGAAGTAAAAACATTTTTTTTTTCGAAAATGTTCAAAATATTAAAATATTGAAATTATTTTTATGTATTCATAATTTGTACCTTATTTCCGACAAAAAATAGTTTCATTTTTACTCACTGTTTTGTTTGGGTTGGTTTTCTCTGTTTGGGTCAAATCTTGAAATCAATTTTTGAACCACTTCTACCAAGTCGATTTTCTTGATATTTTACACACATACGTATTTACGATGACAATACAACTTTTCATGTTTGGGTTGGTTTTCTCTGTTTGGGTCAAATCTTGAAATCAATTTTTGAACCACTTCTACCAAGTCGATTTTCTTGATTTTTTTTTCGAAAATGTTCAAAATATTAAAATATTGAAATTATTTTTATGTATTCATAATTTGTACCTTATTTCCGACAAAAAATAGTTTCATTTTTACTCACTGTTTTGTTTGGGTTGGTTTTCTCTGTTTGGGTCAAATCTTGAAATCAATTTTTGAACCACTTCTACCAAGTCGATTTTCTTGATATTTTACACACATACGTATTTACGATGACAATACAACTTTTCATCAAATTTGAGACGATTCCCCTCCTCATATTCTGACACCCCCCCCCCCCCCCCCCCCCCCCACTCTCGGAATCATGCCCAGAATGACACGTAAAAATCCCACTGTTGTTAGTTTTTAAAATTTCAATGATAGATTGGAGATAAATTGTAACACATATAACCATAACTTAAAATATAAGATAGGCATGTTTAAAACCAAATTTAAACACTTACCAAACAATTTATAACTAGGAAAAAGTAAAACATTGCATAAAAACTGCTAAGGATAGGGGTATTATTTAATACTTAACTTAGTAACGACCTATAAATCAAAAAATAAGAAAATAATTTTATAAAAATATTAACACTGACAAATAATATAACTGGACTGAAAAAAGGTAAGGAGAATGGGAGTTACAATAATCTTCATATAACATTGGAGGCGACTAGAATTAAAAATACAATTTTTATTTCTAAATTTAGCGCTAATGCAACATAAATTTGAATAGATTGCAGATTAAAAGATTCATAAATGCCAAAGCAAACTAAAAGTGTTAATTATACTTAGTACGAAAAGTTAGATAAACTGAAGGTAATAAAGTAAGGCGATTGCAAAATACATTTAATTTATTGCGCAAATGCAGCTTATAAATAAAATGATTTCAATAATAAAAAAAATCAGATGTGGGCAGCACATGACTTTTCTTATATAATGCAATAAATTTACTATGTTTAGAGTAAAAAAAAAAAAAAAGGTTATTCTTATAGTAGATATTTATATTCTTTCCAAGATATTGAATTTTCGTCAATGAGTCGTCATTTTCATTGATTTAGTGTCATTTTTATCCATTTGGCGAGATTTTCATTAATTTGGCAACATTTAAAAAAGTCGCCAAGTTGGCGACATTCCGGCAAATTCTTCACCAAAATCACCAAGCGTTATGGACGGAGAAATAAGTTATTCTTATAGCAGATAAATGATTATTGGCGTTTATTTATCACATCACATGGTATTACATTGGAAAAGTGAACATGTTTCTTAACAGTTAATATTTTTTTTTATTTATGGGATATTTTGATATATTTATTTGAAAAATGTGCAATATCTCGAGAACGGTTCGTCCTAGCGTTCTAAAGTTTATGTTAATCGTTTTCTAAGGAGAAATTATATAGGAAATGTCTATTTGCGTAACTTTATTAAAGGTTTTAATTTTTTGATGATTTTTTCAAAATTTCACTCGAAAATTGGGGGGGGGGGGGGGGAGGGAGGGTTCTGAACATTCGATTGCGTTTAAAAACAATAGGCTTCCAGTATTCACGGATTGTAATTTTTGTACCAAACTTCGTTCAAATCGTTCTATTCGTTCGTCAGTTATCGTCTCCACAGACTCACTGACCCCCCCCCCCCACACACACACACACAAAGACATCACCTCAAAAACGTCAAAACGTCTGATTCGTGTTCAGATCGTGTGTTGATTATGTGTTTTATTTCTATCTGCATCTATGTGGATTGTTGAATAGATTACTGAAATTTTTGCTATATGCACTCTCTTCCTCTTCTTTCCATTTTCCTAATATTATTTGTTATTTCCATTTTTGTTTCTGTCCGGTAATGTGTCGGATCTTTTAACGATGTTTCGGCCATGTGGCTGTGTCGTTGAGCGAAACATATTTGGAACCTCTGTAGATGCAAAAAGATCCTTGAAAAGCTGGATCTACAGAGGTTCTATCCAATTTCATATTTTCGGATTGCATCTTTTCTTTTCTTTTTTATTTATTGTCATTTTATATTTTGAGCCTCCAGATTTTGATAATCCTTTGAACCTGATTTGTATGTATTGCTCTTGAATGTTGATAAATTCATGCGTATTATTAATAACTTAAAATTAAGATCATTTTGCCTCATATGGTAGCAATGGTTTCCTTATGTTAGATATCTCCTCGCATATCCTCTTTACTTTATTTCCTTCTGTATTGTTTTTGAACCAGGGTATGACACTGTTCATGTTTAAAATTAGTCTTATTATATTTATTTTTATTATTGACATTGTAAAATATCTGCTGCATATGCGCAAATTTATAAATGTTAGATCTAAATTGAATCTACAGTACTGTAGTTATTACCTGAAATATATATATATATATAGTAATGAGGCCGAAGAGATTTTTCGCGGGCCATTTCGGGGGAGGGGGGACGTCCCCCCCCCCCCCCCCCTCCGTCAAGGATCTGCCAGATTTTAAAAATAAAATGTACTACTGGACCAAAGAATAATTCATAGAATAATTTCATTCGGACATTAACACAATTTTAAGGAGCAATAGAAGTGATAACATAGAAATGTCATATATAAGAATGATTAAATTCAATTCATTTAAATTTTTCTTTGACAATTTTGATTTAACAATCCGTCTTTCTTATAAAGAAGATCGTTATCACTTTATGGAAACGTTTTCGTAATTATGTTTCTCGTTAACATTTTGAGATAAAGATTTGGCATTTTCAATATAATAGTCTGCTACTGTTTTGTTTTGATTGGAATGTAGAATAAAAGGCTTATTTTGAAAATGGTTCTTGAAATTGATAGATGGCTCGAAAGTTACGTAAATGCGCTTTTCGAGGAAAAATATTTGTATCAACAAATTGTAAAGCGGTGTAAAAATCGAGGTTATTGCATTTCAAAGAAAGATATTTTTAATATATAAAATTTGAAAGGGAAAAAGCGTATAGCTGAAAGTAAAAATGAAAAAATGGCCGCAAAATCGCATTCTAAGACTATTCGAACGAGGGTAAATATCAAGAAAGTGAATTCTCTGATCTTAAAAGAAAATCCACCGACTCAAAGATTATTGAAAAACATGTTATAAACACTTATATTATAAACACAAATATTATAAACACTTTCATTAGGTTCTGTAAGGAAATAAAATTATCTCCCATTTGCATAAATTTTTCTAACAAGAACCTACCATATATTCTAGATAATGTTCAAATCTGGGGAATTACGAGGCCGCATGCCAATAGTTGTTATATGTTTTTACAAACCAACGTTTAGTAGATTTGCAAGTGCGACTCGATGCAACATCTTGTTGTAAGACCCTTCTTAATGGTCAACCATACGCTAAAAGTTGTAGATCTATTATCTGCGTATATAACTGTGAGTCCATTGTAACTTACTTTCCGTCCAGTTGATAGACCGTTGCCACCAAATTTTGAATATTTGCTGCTGTGGCATCCCCTGGCAATGAAAGGACTATGAAACTTTTCCCTGCAGAACTAGCTACTCCAGGACTGCAGGAACCCAGGTTTTGAGGCTGTTGTTGTTGCTGCTGCTGTTGTTGTTGTTGTTGTTGCTGCTGTTGAACAATCCGGTTGATGTTCTGAACCACAGCGGAATGTTGCTCAATACCATAGGCAGTTACGACGGGAGGGAAGTATCCAGGTAGCATGTTGAGTGACAGCTGACTCACAGATCTGCAAGCAATAGTTGAAATTAAAAATATTTTATGCAGTATGTAGAGGGTTTCTAGAAAAGTCCTTAAGTACCCCAATAATAAGGCCCATGAGTGTATATATAAAGGTTATCTATCTATGCCCAATCGAATTTGAGTGATTGCAGCAGCTTCTAGCGGAGAATTAAAAAGTTACGGATAAGAAACTCGGCAAAGTAAGATAAAGAGGAATACCCGTTACAAAGATGTAGCGCATTATCTATCTAATAAGTAGGTATCGACAATATAACTATTACAGAAGGCATTTATTTGATGGTTGTAGACGAACTGCCAAGGACTTTTCCAGGAATCATGTATATACACAAAGACACAAAGTAACATATTTTACAAAGACAAACACATAAACAATATTTTACAAAGCCCTCTTCAGACTATTTGTTAGAAATGAGACGAGTTCAGCCTCAGTCCAATATAGGCTTAGGCTCTGTGGTACTCTTTTTTTTCGACCTAAACTGTCCAACCTACCGGAGGGGGGGGGGGGTCTAAAACACAGGCCGTCCGGGAGGGGGTGTAAGATATCTCCAAAAGAAGCAGACTAGACTCTGAACATGTTCGAGTGCTAGTTTTCTTAAATAAAAATATGCAACAGGTGAGAAGCATTTACAAATATTCAGTTATTATTTATACCCGAGCAGAGTATCTTTTTCTTCGACCCAGACCGTCTGACCTTCCCGAAGGTGTAACGTATCTGTTTAGACGGCAGGAAAGTTCCACCCAATTAATGACCGTACCATCCTTCTCCTACCACCAACTTCTCGGAAGAACTTACGGATCCACATATTTAACGTGCCCATACTCCGCGTGAACACGGAGACCGTTAGGGCAGGCGAGGAATCGAACTCAAGTCGTCCGAGCGCAATCCCCGCGCGCTAAGCACTGGGCCATCTAACCCCTCTCTGTGGTACTCGGTGCAATTCGGGCCCTGGTTCCAAACAATTTTTTATTTAATAGACTAGAACGAATTACTCGGCGTTGTCCGGGTCCTAAATAAACGCCTACTAATAAATAATACGAACACCGAAATCCATTTTGATTTCTCATGAAAACACGAAGAAAAAAAAAGTAACGTGTATAATACGAAATGACATCTAAATGTACTCCTAGTCTAAACCTCAACAAGGATTGCACAGGAATGAATACAGGCTTTAAGAAAATGCGCAGTTACGTCTTAAAGTAGTCTGGACCTCCGGACTTCAATTAGTTCGAAGTGAATCGGAGAGGTTTAAAACGCACGAAAAGTCTCTCGTGCATGGGGATTGGCCTGAATAAGTACAATAGCTCTGGAAAAAAACACGATTCCTTTGTCACGTGGCTTCAGAGTGGGGGAGTGGAACAGGCAATAGGGCTCCGGAAATAGTGGAGTCCGCTTGGCTGCTAGCGGCCTGATAAAGTCAAATACATGCCTCGGATAAAATATTTACATTAATCAACGGATGGGTTGATATATTTTCTGGAGTAATCTGGGATATTTTAAGCAAGTGTTGAAAAAAAAAATGATGGATGGATGGATGGAAAATTAATTTGTTTATATCATAATATAAACATCGGGGAGGTTTAAAACGCACAGAAACTATATATATTTTTTAAGAAAATTCACTAAAAATCCTCAATAATAGCATGGATTCCATTCACAGTTTGTTTGAAAGAGAAATTTCCGATCTTTCCGATATTGTTACGATGGAAACTCTGTGATAATATTTTAGGTAGCTAAAGAATTGAATTGTGCGAATATTGGCCAAAATCTTGTTAATCGGATTAAAACATAAAATAACTAAAAGACTGATTCGAAAAAAAAAATGATGTTATTTGGGTCCAGAAGTATCTACCTGTGTACCAAATTTCATGGTTGTACGATGCTTAGATTTCCAGCTACATATTGCACACACACACACATCTTCATTTATTAAGTAAGGTACAGTTTTTCAAACGACGAAATGTGATTTACTAAAACTTTAAAAAATGTAAATGATCCCATTTTATTTTATTTACTAAAAATTACTTCAAGTTTCTAAAATACTTTTTAATGTCAAAACACACTTGGTGAATGGCAGGTTGTTCTATGACAGGAAGTACGAATGTATATAAGAGCCTTAATAGGAATGCGTGAAGTAAAACGTGACGTTAGTAAACATTTCGAAGATGAGCAGCAACTGTGTAGAAAAGCCAAAAGCATTTTTCGGACTCGGGCTCTATGTTACATTGAATAATTGAAACTGATCCTCAACGTATCTCTAGCACGTGTGTATCAAAGCATTAATTCATTTGATAGTAGTGAGCCTATTTTTACTTTCCTTTATACATAATGTATAAGGAAAGTATTGTGACGGGGTCGAAAATTCGAATTCGAGTTTTTGACGGGAGAGCACGTTTCAAGCATCCCTGATCACGAATCAAACATTTTTGAGGTGATGTCTATGTGTGTATGAAAGTATGTGTGTGTGTCAGTGAGTCTATGGAGACGATATCTCACGAACGAATGGAGCGATTAGAATGATATTTGGTATAAAAATCACAATACGTGAATACTGGAAGTCTATTGTTTTTAAACGCAATCGAATGTTCAGAACCCCACTAAATTTTCGAGTGAAATTTTGAAAAAATCATCAAAAATTAAAACTTTTCTTTAATAAAGTCACGCAAATAGACATTTCTTATGTAGTTTTTCCTTAGAAAACGATTGACATAAACTTTAGAACGCTAGCATGATCCGTTCTCGAGGTATTGCACATTTTTCAAATAAATTTATCAAAAAATCCCATAAATTAAAAAAAATATATTAACTGTTGAAAAACATGTTCCCTTTTCATAAGTGATATCCTACGATAAATTTGGTGACATCATTCTCGTGGATCTAGCTCGTTCCATTCATGAGAAAAGATACTTTGAGCAATACTTTTGTATTTGAACGCCAATAGTAATTTATCTGGTATAAGAATATCTTATTTCTCCATGCATAACGCTTGGCGAGATTTTGGCGACAATTTTGGCGGAATATCGCCAACTTGGCGACATTTTAAATGTTGCCAAATTAACGAAAATCTCTCCAAATAGATAAAAATGACGACTAATTGACGAAAATTCAATATCTTGGAAAGAATATAAGTATCTACTATAAGAATAACATTTTTTTTAAACTGTAAAAGTGGTAAATTCATTGCATTATATAAGGAAAGTCATGTGTTGCCCACATCAGATTTTTATTTTCCGTTTTAAATTCAAGACATGCAATATCTCGAGAATCGCGCATATTAAGAGTCCTATAGATACTATCATCGGCTTATGAAAACAGAATGAATATAAATTCTTTTAACATCATTATTATGTTTTTGGATTTTCTAAAAATAAACTTCTATTAATAGAGGAACCAATCTTTTTAAGAAGGAATAGGCTTTCGACATTTACAGATTGAAGTGACTGCCTCCGATTGTCATATGAATGGCTGAGTTTGTTCGAGATATAATACTCACAGTCATAAAAACATTATTGGAGGAAAAGAAAAAAATGATTTGCATTAAGGGATGCTCAAAATATGTAATCCCGTTTAAATTCGAATTGACTCCATCATTTAATCACTACCATCATTTTGACTCCATCACAATGAGCGACGTAAAGGTGTCACAACCCCCTTTTGGTGAATAATTACATTAACTATCCAAAGTTTTCATACTGGAAAAATAAATTGAACACTGCAATTCTACACCCCCTCTTTCGCGTGAAGATACATTATTGTGATCCTGGATACCCTATGATCCTAATTTCTCTTTATATGTGCTATACAAAGTTCCTAGAAAAGTCCTTACGTGCATTGGTCGAAAGTAGCGAAACTACAGTAGTCACTACTTTTTCTCGTAGTTTGTAGTGTAACCCGCTACTTTCAAAAATAAGTCGTGTAGCGAGTAGCGCGATACAATAAATCACTAGTTTGTATCGAGTTTGGACGTTATTTCAGCAAACAAACAAGGGGCCATTCTACATATCACGTGATCACCTTTTCTTCATTTGTACGAAATTTAGTGTTCTGCGCAACGATGTACGGTTTGCAAAGTGCCAAGCGCTTTGCAATAAATCAAAAATATCGGTTAATAAATATCGGTTAATAATCGGTTAATGCCCGTCTATAATACCAAATAAAATGAAATGGAACTCAACGCATTCTGCCGTCGAACGCATATGTCGGTTCCTGAGAGAGAACGAGGAGAAACTACATAAGATTTTCGATGGCGCAGGGTTTGGAAGGCCATTGCCGCATAAAGTGGATTTTTTATATGAATATATTCAGATGTGTTATTTCCCAAAAGATCCTGCTTACCTAATTGCAATTTTGAGATGCAAATTCTACTAAAAATAAACAAACATGTTTTTAAATAAGTAGTTTTTACTTTTATTTTATTTTATACTATTAATAAATAAAATGGACACACGTCAACTTTAATTAAACTTTAAAATCAAAGACAACCAAAAATAGGTTTTAAAGTCCTTTAATAAAATCTCTTTTCCTCGACGTACAATAATTACACGGCCAAAGCGCTTTTAAGTTTATACTTTCATTTTATTTTACTGTTTTCAGAAGAGGGGGAAAGCATAAAGATTGGTAAGTTGATCAGTAAATTTTACTTATTCAGAATGGTATGTTAAATTACTGTAGTATACCCACATCTTCAACTTTTTGTGTCAATTGAAGCTGTGGCAAAGCAAAATTCGTCTATGAAAAGTAGTTATGTAGTGACTCCATTTTAAAAGTAGTTTGTAGTCACTATTGTTTAAAACAAGTAGCTGTAGTTAACTACATTTGTCATAATGTAGTTGTAGTTGTAGATTACTACAATACTACAACAATAAAGTCGTTTTTCCAACCACTGCTTACGTGCCCCAATAATTTTGAAATGAAAGTTTCATAAATGTACACGTTAGGTCTTTCTATAGTAAAGTGATCATGCCCGATAGAATAAGTGTCATTGTAGCGTCCCTGGTGGAGGTTTTGAAAAGGTAAGATAACGAACAAAGCGAGATAAATGAAAAAAGCCAGTTACAAAGTTGTAGAGAATTGCCTCATGAGTAAGAATCAATGATAACAATGAATGCAGGAGGCATAATATGGCTTTAGGCGAATTGCTGTCCTATTCCGGAATAATACAATGAACAACAATTACATGCACAGTATGTACTGTAGATCCTTCCTTTTATCGCACACAAGGGTACTGCGTCAATGTATTTTCGTGAATTGTACGGCAACGTTTAACAGTATTGTGGCATGGATGAGCATTTAGCAACCGATTAAGTATGACTGGTTTATTGTCTTCCGTATACGTGTTTCGTATGTTCCTGGTATTGATTTCTACTCACTAGCCTATGATCTACAACTTTATAATTGTTTTTTCGTCTATCTCGCTTTGTTGCCGAGTGTGTTTCCTAATTTTTTTTTTTAAATTCTCCGCTACGGGGTGTGCAAACCTTTTTATTCGATCGGACAGGGTCACTTTGCCATACATAGCCCTTACGTGTATACTCATTGCCCTTTCCTTACAAAATTATTGAAGTGCTTATAGATTTTCCTAGAAACCCTGTATATTGCAAGAAAATTAAAATAAACTGTCCACGAACCACATCAACCCCGTGAACCGTATGTTTAGGAGACCCAGAACCGTATATTTAGGAGACCACTGTTTTATTTCCCAAACATTGAGAGAAACAATTTAGAGGAAAACCCAGAACAAGACAAGAGATGAAGCTCTTAGGTCAGTAAAACAGGAACTAGGAGCACACCTTGTCACCTAACGGTTAAGTAGGTCGTCCGGAGTTTAACATATCTAGAATGTTCTCCTCAGTTTATTTTGTTGTTCTGTACCGGCAAGATCCGGTTCAGCTCCCTTTCTGGGTCAAAGGGGGTAAAACCAAATCAAGGGTATGACTGTCGGTTCTTTGGGACTTTCTCCGAAATTATTTTCTTCAAAAAACAACAGTATGGCAAAAATTTTGCTATACTGTTGTTTTTTGAAAAAAAAAAAAAAAATCTATTTATCAGGATCTGCTATAGATAGAGCTCAGATGGTGACTGAGATGGATTTAAGATCAAATTCTGGAGGGGGGTTACGGATTACTAAGAACTAACACTTCATGTTCTTTTTCCACATCTGATCCAATTTTTTTTCTTTTAAAACGTCTATTTCTCAAGACTAGATAGGTGTTAAATGATGACTAATTAATATGAATTCAGCAATACAATCTGGAAGAAGTCGCTGGTTTCACTGAAGATTTCCCCTTTACCTTTTAAAAAACAAATTGCTTGAAGCATCTATATCACAGGTTTGGCTATGGATAAAGCTTAGATGATGACTGATAAGGATTCAGCAACGAATTTTAGGAGGGTAAGGGTAGGGGGAGGAGAAAGTTTACTAAGGTTTTCCATTTCTGGCTCTGGAGAGGATGCTTACGGTTTTGCCGAAAATTCTTATGACTGTACGAAATAAATATGCAAAAGAGAATACAAATGCTTAATAGTTGCGTCAAAAATGAAGTGTATACATTATTTGTCCTTCATAAATTTCTTGTTTTAAAAAGGCGTCAAGTTATTTTATGAAAAATAAAATTATTTAAAAACTAAAAATGAAGCGTAATTTTATACAGGCATTCATTTCCTTAGTTATTATGTACGATAATATGAATGAATCTATCTCATTTCACCAACTATAAAAATCATGTAAACCTGCAGACCTTAACGGTTTATTCAGCGCTTTCCCCCCCCCCCCCCCCGCTCCCCCTGGCAGAAAAAAGAAATTGATAGAGAAATTACTGAAAAAGACGATAGTTAATTCAAAATCTATTGGATATAGTCATGTCATTTTGGGGTAATTTGTTAATTGTGATAAAATAAATAGTGTGTGAAATTTTCAAAACGTAAAGTGAAAAATTCACAGTAATGAAAAGATGAATAAAGTTCAGAGGTTATTTTCATAGGAGCAGGTTCCGAAAGAAGTCTTTTGGCAATCAACAGCTCAACCATCAATAATTTTTTTGTTTATTGCTGCATAGATAGATAATTGGTGAAATATATTAAAAGAGAGAGAGAAAAGAGAGGAGGGAGAGAGAGAAAAGAGAGAAGGAGAGGAGAAGGAGAAGAGAGAAGAGAGAGAGAAGGAGAGGAGAAGGAGAAGAGAGAGAGCGAGAAGGATAGAAGAGAGAGGGAGAAGAATAGAAGAGAGAGGGAGAAGGATAGAAGAGAGAGGGAGAAGGATAGAAGAGAGAGGGAGAAGGATAGAAGAGAGAGGGAGAAGGATAGAAGAGAGAGAGAGAGTATTGAAATGTACTCATGCTTTCCAAATAAAAATTTTAAAATCGTGAATATAATTTTTTTCTAATCTAGCAATAAATTACAGTAACACATTACTCACCTAGCGTTACTGAGTGGTAGTAGTTGCTCGGTGAGGCTCCCGCTGTTCGTCATGATGTGGCCGTTGTGGTCTGGAGGGATGGGCCGGGGGCAACAGCCCTTGCTGCTTCCAGAGTGCCTCTTTGGCCGCTGCGAGATGTTGTTGCAGCAGTGTAAGATCGTTCCGATGAGAATGAGGACCACGCCGACCCCGGACACCATGAGCCACATAGGATCCCATCTAAAACGAGAAGAAATAAACATTGCAAAGGGTTGTGACAGTTTGAGCGTTCAATAGCCGTTTTATACATATGGGAGCTGCATTGATTGGGACAGTGGTCGGAAGTAGCGAAACTACAGTAGTCACTATACTTTTTCTTGAGGTTTATAGTGTAACGCGCTACTTTTAAAATTAAGTAGTGTAGCGAGTAGCGTGATACAATAAATCACTAGTTTGAATCGCGTTTGGACGCTAATGTTCTGCGCAACGATGTACAAGTGCCAAGAGTTTTGGAACAAATCAAAAATATAGGAAATATAGATTGTTTCAGCTGACGAGGCATCTTCAGAGCCAAGTGCCCGTATCATAATATCAAATAAGCTGAAACGGAACTTAATGCATTCTGCCGTCGAACGCATATGCTGGTTCCTGAGGGAGAACGAGGAGAAACTACATAAGATTTTCGATGTTGCAGAGTTAGGAAGACCATTGCCTCATGAAGTTAATTTTTTATATGGATATATTCAGATGTGTTATTTCCCAAAAGACCCTGCTTATTTGATTGCAATTTTGAGATGCAAATTCTACTAAAAATGAACAAATATGTTTTTAAATAAATAGCTTTTACTTTTATTTTATTTTATACTTTTAATAAATAAAATGGATACACGTCAACTTTAATTAAACTTTAAAATCAAAGACAAACCAAAATAGGTTTTAAAGTTCTTTAATAGAAGCTCCTTTCCTCGATGTACAATAATTACAGGGCCAAAGCGCTTTCGGGCATCCTCGATGCCCTTCATCAGTGGCCGTGGAATTATTGTACGTCGAGGAAAAGAGATTTTATTAATGGATTGGGACATACACATTAGAGGATATTTCGCACCCTAACGAACACCCCGGAATTTGAACCCACAACACCTATGGATGACAAGAAAACTAATCGGCTACAGCTGAGCTATTAGAATATCTCGCAAGAAAGCCTGCTTCAACACCAATGCTATACGTTTGTTTCGCAGTAATAGGGTGCAAAGCAGGCTTTCTGTCGAGAAATTTATGGAAATTAATATTTCCTTATATCGACGAATTATGCAGTTAAGATGATCGGGTTACATTCTTCCGACTCATTAGCGGAAGGCGCAACTTTTTAAAGAGGTTTAGTTTTTAGCTTGGGAGGATGTATAAAAGTTTAGATTAACAATTTTTACTTTCTCATATAGAAATTGTATAGAAAAAGTATTGTTTTCACGAAAATTTTCGAATTATAGATTTTTGATGCCAATATATGTTTTAAGACCCCCTGAACACGTTTTTTCATTCCAAGTCACGTCAGTAAAATTCCGGGAATTACACATTTATTAGGGGAATTAAATGGGGAAGACATGGAGGAAACAAAAATGTTTTTTGAACACTTCAATGCGTTGTCAGAACTGGGTAATTGGAATGATGCAGAGAAATTAGTTATAATTAAATCAAGATTACGGGAAAATGCTAGAAAATTTTATATGAGTTCTCGAGAATTGAGGAGTGAAACCTCATTTGAAGTTTTCAAACAGAAATTCTTGGACTTTCTCACAGACAAACCCCATATCACCGCCAACCAAGTAATTTTTTCATCTATAAAACAAGGACAAAGCGAAAACATAAAACAACTATCACACAGAATTAGGACATTTACTTTAGAATACATAGGAGAGGCGCAGATAAATGATGACACACAACAGATAATTGACAAATTAAGCCTCAGTAAATTCATCGAAGCAATTAGACCCGAGTTCCAAATCGAAGTAATTAAAGGTAACCCCAAAAATTTCACAGAAGCGGTAAAGATAGCGCAGAATTTAGAATCAGCTAATTTAGCGGCAATGGTGGTAGCGGTGAATAATATATCTAAAAAAAATGACATACAGGAATTACGCAAGGAACAGGAACAATTTAATGCACAATTATTGGATAATATAACTAAAGAGATTAATAACTTAAAAGCCAAAGATCACGCAGAGGTAGAAAAAAAAAAAACACTTTTTTGTGTCATTTTTGTGGCAGACCTGGGCATTTTATGAGGGAATGTAGAAATTATTTAAGACAAAATAATAATAATGGAAGAGAAGTCAGATATACACACAATACGCGAAATTATTCACCGTTTAGCGGAGATGCGAATTTTGTGGTCACAGAAAGGCAGGGCAGGTGGGACCCAGCCAACGACAGACGTAGAAATTTCGACGGGCGACCCAGAGACGAAATTAACATAAGAGATCGGCGAAATTTTCAGAATTGGGACAGAAATCCTGCATCTTATGTTGATGAGAGAAATTGTGCAGACTCTAGAGGGGAGTGCAGATACGTTCGGAGGAGAGATGAAAATAAAAAGTTTAGGCCTTTAAACTAGTTTGGGGGACTGAAGGAGAATTTATTCAAAATTCACAACGACACAGGGATCGGTCTGCCAACGACCGTACCGTGCTGAAAACACCGGTTCTCGTTAGATCACCGAAGTCAGGCAGCATCGGAAGCGGTTAGTACCTGGGTGGGTGACCACCTGGGAACACCGCGTGTTGTTGGCTCTTTTCGGGCGCGGCAGCCCAGTGGTTAGCGCGCGATTCTCGCCGCTGCCAGAACTGCCGCCGTGTTCATGCGGAGTACGATCACGTTAAACATGTGGGTCCGTAAGTCCTTCCCGAGAGGTTGGTGGTAGGGGAAGGAGGGTACGGTCCCTGTGGATGCCTCCCCCACTGGGTTCCGGTCCAAATTGGGTGGCACTTCCCGGCCGTCCAAACAGTTACCTTACACCTTTCTGGTAGTCCAACTAGTTACTCTAAGTCCTCTGGACGAGTCGGACGGTCTGGGTCTTCAACACTCCTTCAACACCTTTCTGGTAGGTCGGACGGTCTGGGTCTCAACAACAACAACAGGGATCGGTCTCCCTTATATAGATATGAAAAAAGTCCTGTGAGGTATGATTTGAGAAGAGAAAATAATATACAGAGAGATGCGCTAAATTTTGGAGGAAATTATAATAAATCGAAGGAAAGAAATTTTAGAAATGAATTTAGAAGGCAAAATAATACACAGAGAGATGCGAAAAATTTTGACAGAAATTACAATAAATCGAAAGAAAGAGATTTTAGAAATGAATTTGGAAGAGAAAATAATATACAGAGAGATGCGCTAAATTTTGGAAGAAATTATAATAAATCGAAGGAAAGGAATTTTAGAAATGAATTTAAAAGAGAAAATAATACACAGAGAGATGCGATAAATTTTGACAAAAATTACAATAAATCGAAGGAAGGAAGTGTTAGGAATAAATTTAAAGAAGGAATTTATACGCAGAGAAATAGACGAGATTTCGGGGAAAGACATAATAAATCGGAGGAAAGGAATTTCAGTAATAGATTTAGAGAAGAAATCAATACACAGAGGAATAGACAAAATGTTGACAAATACTACAAAAAACCGGAAGTAAGAGATTTTAGGAATGAATTTAGAGATGAAATTGGTACGCAGAGAGGTAGACAAAATTTTGGAAAAAAATACAATAGGTTGGAGGAGAGGAATTTTAGAGAAAATAATTTAGAAAGAGAAAGAAGAAATCCTAGAGAAAATAATTCGGGAAATGATTTTAGTGATAATACCGGAGAGTGTGATAGACAAATGAATACACGGAGGAGTACGCGAAGTCGAACACAAAACGAAGTAAAGGGAAGACCTGAAACAAAAATAGCAATGGATAGAGAGAAAAACAGAGATAAGGCTGAATTAATAGCTTCTGTCACAGAGGACAACATGACTAAATTACCGACGGTGCGAGCAAAATTCCACGAGAACGAAACGGACATTTTATTAGACACGGGCGCTTCAATTTCAGTGTTAGCAGACGAGGTTTTCCAAAAAATTAAAGAGAACGTTGCAGTTAAGCATATATCGAGATCGGTGACTATTACCACGTTAACGGGACACAACAAAAATTACTCGAAAACGGTAGAATTAAATTTTAAAATTGACAACCAAAAATTCAAACATATTTTTTTCATAACGAGCACATTTCCCACAATCATACCAGGGCATCTTTAGTTACGATTTCATTAGAAGATTTAAAGGCGTAATTGACACGCAAAATAACATTTTAAAAATTGGAAACTTAGAAATACAGCTTAGGAACCAAAATCAAAAGAATTTTATTAAAATAAATATTCCATAGTATGGGGGAAATGATGGAGCCCTGAGGGGCACCTTTAGAAATAAATTTTGAAAAAGTAAAATTGTCCTCTATAAAATTAATTGTTCTTGAGCTGAGATATGAATAAATGAAGGATCTGAAAGTAGAGGGGAGATTAATTGAGTCAAAGGTGAGGGGAAGGATGTTCCAATTCACGTTATCGAAAGCTCCACGGATGTCCACAGTGGTTAAGGAAACATGAGAAGAGGATTTAAATTTATCAATGGTACTGACAAGCTGGTACGTGGCGTCTTCGCAACTGAGGAGCTCCCTAAAGCCATATTGCAGAGGGTGAAGTGAATTTCTAGTCTTCAGCCAGAAGTTCAATTTGTTTATAAATATTTTTTCTAATATTTTCCCAAAAGTTGGGAGAAGGCAAATAGGGCGATAGGATGAACATAAAGCGGGATCCTTACCCGGCTTATTGAAGAAGATGATTTTGGCATTTCTAAGGGGAGCAGGGAAATAACAGAATTTGAAGCAGGAATTAATGAGAGAAGATAAAAAGGAGGGGAAATGTTTAAACAGGGTTTTCCATATATTAAAATCTAAAAGGTCTAAACCGGGAGCTTTATTATTTTTTAGGTTGTTGAAGACCAGAAGTAACTCTTCCTCAGAAACCGCCCCCAGCCCTTCGGGAGGCAGAACAGTTGCAGGAAAAGAATTAAAAAAGGGGTCATCCTCGAAGCAGTGATCCAAAAGACGAGAGATTTTAGTATTGTAATTAAGGTTAGGCTCGCTTGGAAAGAGAAGTTGAATATTATTAATTTTATTGAGTTTTTGGAATGCAAATTTGAAGTGGCTGCCAAATTTAGAGTAACAATTAGAACAATAATTTTTCCAGGCGTCATTTTTAGATTTATTAATAAGTAATTTATATTTAGCACGGTTAATTTTAAGTTTAAGTTTAACGGCCGAAATAAGGTCGGGGGCAGCAGAATTCTTCTCTAGCGATTTAACTCTCCTGGCAAGAGCAGTGACAAAATTCCTGAATTTAGCCAGGTCTTTAGTCCACCAGGAAAAACTAGGTTTCCTGATGGATTTCTTTTTTTTAATAGAAGAAAAGGCGCAGGATTGAACAGTGTCTAAAAAGGATTTGACAAAGGAATCAAGGCTGTATGTGTCAATTATATCATTAGCTAGAGATTTAAAACGGGTTATATGGGGTTTAATTTTAAAGATGAATTTGCCAAGGCTATACGCGGTTTTTAAGTGAAAGGAATTATCAACAGGGGTATCGATGTTAATTTTGATTTTAATAAATTTATGATCGCTAGAGGATTCATCCGTTAAAACTTCCCAGGAGTAAATAGAGTCGAAAAAGCCAAAAGATACTAAAGAAAGATCGGGGAAGCCTTTACCTGAATGTGAATCGAATGTTGGACCACATTTGGGGTCATTTAGGACGATAAGGTTGTTAGAAATACAAAAGTCAATGATTTTGAGTCCCCGCTGATCAATGAAGCCATATCCCCACATCTGAGCTCTAGCATTAAAATCTCCCAAGAGCAGGTAATCATAGGAGAGAAAATCAAGTGAGGTAAATTCTTCAATGAGATCTGAGATGTTATCGTGGGGAGGGAAATATATTGAAGCTAATATAAGAGGTTTACGTGAAGGGAGAATAACTTCAATAAAAATGGCCGAAGAAGAGTTAAATTTAATTTTGGCTGTGAGATTAGAATTTAAAATTATAATAGCTGCTTTTTTAGAAAGGGAACAAAATTGGGAAAGGCCGAAAGGAGGTTTTAAAATTTCACCGTTGGAGATGTAGGGTTCTTGAAGGCAGATAAAATCAAAAGAATGGTCTATTGCGTATTGAAGAGTATTGCTATGTGCTGCTAATGAGTGATTGGTGTTAATTTGAAGGCCCTCAAGAACCATAAAAGAAAAAAGAACTGACAGAGCTCAGAGGTGGGGAACAAGTAAGAACCATAATATAATCAAAGAAAAGGGTTACACTTCCTTTTGAAGCTCCTTGATCCTGGCGAGCTCCGCTTGCAAGAGTCTGCATGAGCTTCTATCATGCGCATTATGATAGATGTTCAGTCTACTGTTTTTATTTTTGTGATTCTCTGTATTGCAGTTGACACAAATGGGGGTTTTAGCCCTACACTGACTGAAGACATGATCGGACTTTGTGCAATTGCTACAGTTTCCCGTAGGATAATGACAATAATTTGCCACGTGGCCAAAGGCCTGACATTTAAAGCATTGTTTGAAGCTGATGTACCTCTTTACGTAGAAGGAGTTGAAATCATAGAAGATTTTCTTTTGATCGATAAGTGTGTTGGCAAAAGGAACCTCTAAAGAGAACACCCAGTTGACACTATCACTTCTTGATTTAAAATTTTTCAAGATCCTGATGTCCTCTGGTTTAATTGAAGGGAGAGATAAGCATATAAGAGCTCTGAAGTTCTCCTCGTTAAAGTTTTCTGGAATGTTAAAGATGATGAGGGGAGTTCTACGTGCTTCTTGTGGCTTTATGTTAAATTTTTCAGAAATTGCTGATTTCTGAAATCTTAAAATCTCTGCCGGATTTAGAACAACCTCGAGCATTTCTCTTTTCTCCATTACCGGTATTCCCCCTGTTCACATTTTAATTGATATTCTTCACAAAAAATTCCTTTTTTGGAAACTTCGTATCAATTCGTTCTCTGATCCTTCCCTTCCCTCCCCCTCTTCTTTCGACTTTAATCGTCCTCTCTCTAATTCTTCCCCCTCAAACCGCATTGTCATCCTTAAACCCCTTAATCCTTCCTCTTTCTCCCATCTAAATTTTTATACCGACGGCTCCAAACTTGATGATAATGTTGGCTTTTCTGCTTGTTTATTTAATCATGATAAATTAGAAGAAGTTTTTAAATTCAAACTTGACAATGGGAACACAGTTTTTCAGGCAGAAATCGCGGCCATTAACTTTGCCATTGACTGGGCAACTGATAACTTCTCCAAAATAAATATTTTTTCGGATAGCCTTTCATCAATCCTGGTCTTTAAATCAATTAAAAACAAATCTAACTACATTAACTCTATCAAAAACTCTGCTTCTCGCTCTAAACACCTTTTTAATCTTATTTGGGTCAAGGCCCATGCTGACATTCTGGGAAATGAAGTCGCGGACTTCCACGCTAAAGAAGCATCCTCCTCCGGTTTCCCTTTTTCAGTTCCTCTCCCCTATTCTCGTTTAACTAATTTTTGCAAAAATCTCTTACTTCAAAACTGGCAAAAGTATCTTAATGAATATATCTCCCCTAGGACTCATGACCCAGCCAGTATTCTAAATTATCTCCCCAAAGTTAACGTAAATACCCAAATTCATAATAAATACTTAATCTATTTTTTAACTGGTCATGGTCCTTTTCTTGATTATTTATACTATTTTAAACATAAAAAATCCTCGAACTGCTTATGCAACTCTTTTGGCGACGTAGATCACTTTGTTTTCTCTTGCCCCTTAACTAAGAAATTTCATCTTTCTAAACCTGCTCCTGGAAATGAAGCGGCTTGGTTTTCCAGTGTCAGCCGCAACAGTCAATCCATTTTTTATCTTAAGAACTGTGTCCTCATTGCAAGAGACATTTCCAATAAAGTAAATTGACAAGTTCGTCGGGCTTTACTGCTTTTAACTTTCCTGATCAATGAAGATTCCTCTGCTGTTCCCCTTTTCCTGGTTTTGTTTGTACAAACTTGTATATATTAAATTGTAAATATGATAACTGATAACACTACTGTTAAATTGAAAACACTTTCATCTTTTATTATCAACCTCCCATGTCATTTTGTATTTACTTCATCATCTATATCATGTTGTGCAATGTCTCATTATTATTATCCTTGATGTTTTCCTGAATGTTTCGTGTCCATATTTGTGTCTGTTTACAGTACCTGTCTTCGTTATGTCCGTATTTCTTGTCTGTAAAACTGTCTGTCTTACGAATTTATTCTTAAACTTTAAAAAACTGGATTTTTAATAAACCTCCAGAGCGGTCGCTGTCCTTGGAAGTCGGCACCTGCTAGCTTCCTTTCCCGGTCGTCCAACCAGCTACTCAAATCCTCGGATGAGTCGGACGGCCTGGGTCTTCCACATTCCACAGTTTAATAGAAAAACCCAACGTTTCCAGAATTAACAGGAAAATCAGATTTATGTCGAATGAAACCAAACAGATTTTGATCATACCCGAGAATAAAGTACAGGAAGGCACGGATATTTTATTTGAACCGGTACAAAAAAACTATATAAACATGGATTGTGGGATATATAAAATATCAGAGAAGGGAATTTGGATAAGGGTGCAAAATAACACACAATCGGAATTTACTTTGAATAAACATATGATTTTGGGACAAGTATCAGAAAATTTTGAAATTCAGCCAGAGAAAAATAAGCCAGAGGAGGAGGAAAACTATATTTGTAAAGAAATGATAAATTTGATTCAGGCGACACCCGAAGTGATAGAACAGAGAAAAAGGGATTTGGAACTGACAGATTTTAATCTAGAACAAGGTGAGGAGGTAGAAAATGAGGAACTCCACAGTATTCCATTTGAAACTAAACGAGCAGTTGTTGAATACTGGCGTAGCAGTAAAAAAATGAAACATTGCACACTACAATCTGTTCAAAGCAGGTATAGATTTGTAAAAAGTCTGTCCCAAATGTATTTGTGAGAAAATTAAATCAACAAATTCGGTGATAAGAGGCACAAACTATGCGAAATTGAAAAATGTGTTTTTAAAAAGTTTCAGGATACAAGGCGTAGGCGTGTAAACGTGCATAACTCGGATTTGAAAAGCTGGGCTTGTGATAAAGCCCTCTCCCTAAAAATGTCATTCGAAGCTTCCGGTAAATGGCTCTTGAATTAAAAAAAAATTTAGAATTGTTAGTAGAAAAATTACTAAAATTGTCTTTCAAAAGCAGATTTATGAAGAGGATCATATTGCAAATGCTTCACAAGCATTTTTAAATGATGTACGTATTTTTTTTTTATAGATTCCCAGTTAAACGATAACCAGATGTTTAATACTGATCAATCGGGATTTAATAAAGAAATTCATTCGGGGAGAACTCTTGATTCGTTGGGATCAAAACAAATTGAAAGTGCTGCACAATGTATCCATGCTACGACCCATTCATATACTATAATGCCAACAATCAGCAAAGATGGAATGCTGTTATCGCCTTTATTTATTGTGTATTCTGAACTTAAAAGATAATTCGGAACCCAAGTGAGGCAGAAAATGTTTCAAGTTGACAATATTTATACCGTCGCTTCGAAATTGGGAAAAATGGGATCAAAAGAACAGCGCGAATATTTATCGGAAGTGTATTTTAAAAGTACACCAGATGAAACTGTACTTCTAGTAGATTCTTAGTCACCCTTCAAAAACAACGATTTGATTGATAGTGTTACGCCACCGGGGTAGAATCGTTCATGTGTTTGCCATGTCACCTAAAACCACTCATCTAATACAACCTCTTGATAGGTACGGTTTTCGGGTCTGGAAAAATTTCGTTCGAAAATTTTCAGATTATGACTGCACAAATACAAATCGATTTATTTCATCGAGACAATATCTTTAAAATACAATCCATTGCACACAACCAGTTCTCTTCACCACGCTACATTAATATGTGGAAATATTCATGGCATGCATGCTCATACACAGAAAACCATCCTGGGTATTTCGAAAATCCTGTTGAGTTCATATTTACTACACACAACGTACTTGATTGCGGGAAACAAAACTATGCATCCAAAATATTAGCTCGGTGTAGCTGGTGTAAAATATGTTTTTGTTTTATGCATTTCTTCAATGAGCCTCATAACACTTTCAATTTATAAAGAAATTAACCCTTTCATTCGATCTCAATAATTTGTCATCAATTATATCTCTTATAAACTATATACCATAGTACTGATACATGTAATCTGCATTTTCTGTTTTTCAAGTGGTAGTTTTTAAGAAGCTATGTTTCAAGTATTAACGCTTCTAAATACAGCATAAAATGCATTTTGATAGTATAAACACATTGCATGTGTTCGTCAATTTATAAGAATGCAAAGTCGCCAATTTACAAGAATGCAAAGTCGCCAATTTACAAGAATGCAAAGTCGCCAATTTAACGGTTCTGGCAACCCAGACCCAATTTTCAACATCATTCTACTCCTCTCCTAATGCAATTCAGCAGCTAATTTTCAAAATATGTGTGGGTTTTCTATAACTTCTTCTAACACCTGTCAAAATTTTCGTCGAATTCTATGAGTTTAGCTTGGGAACGTTTCCTTGTAAGCAATTGTCTTCAAGTAGTTTGATCTCTGACTACTCGGAGGATGTAAATGTTAAGTTCATGCTCACAGAACCTTTGAGGCGCTCTAAATGTCCAATAGCGCTTTAATTTTCACTTTGAATAGGATTGATTGGTTGCCTGATATGATTGACATCGTTGGTCAACGCAACGATATAGTTATCGGCTATTCCGTACTGAAGGGAGTCAAACTTGCGAAACCTGCCTACGGATGCTGACCGCCGCATTGGGAACGTAATTCGATTCCTCAGAATATAATAATTATGAAATACTGTGTATTAAGTATCAAACACCCAGACACCATCTTCAAACAGAAACTTACCTGTGGAAGGCCAGAAAAACCCCACCCGTCATGAGGACACAGGAGAGGACGCCCAGGAGGATGGAGGTGAAGACGTGAGGGCTGCAACAACCCGTTGGTTGCTCCTGCGGATCTTGGAATTCGTCCTGACAGGCACACCGGCAACTGCCTCCGCCGCTCGACTCCACCATAATGTAGCTGGGATCATCCGATAAATGGGGACAGGCGACACCCTGAAGAAAAGAAAAATTATGTCAGAAAGTACTCATATGAACAGAACTGGATTTACAGTAAGTAGATGGGATCCAGGGTCTAATTGAATTTGGGGTCTAATATTTACTTATATCATCAGTAGTAAATAAATGTTTAAAGCAAATAGCATAATGGAAATCTGGACCATACAGCATATATTTTGTTGAGACATTCTTCTTCTTCGACCCAGACCGTCCAACCTACTCGAAGGTGTAGGGTATCTCTTTGGACAGCCGGGGAGTGCAGCGCAATTTAGACCGGAATCCAGTGGGGGCGGCATTCACAGGGACAGTATCCTCCTTACCCTACCACCAACCTCTCGGAAGGATTTATGGACCCACATATTTAACTTGCCCGTATTCCACGTGAACATGGGGACAGTTTAGGCAGAGCCGGGCATCGAACTCAGATCGCCCGAGTGCAATTTTTCACCGCACTAACCACTGGACTGTTCCACCCCTTGTTGAGATATTGAATCATTCTGCTGAAATTTTCATTGATATTCTCATTTATTTTTATAACTTCTAAAATTTTCAGGCCATTATGGTAACAATTAGGGCCCCGAAACTTGAAGTCCAGGGCCACGGCGTCGGTAACCCGTGTATAAATCAGGCCCTGACACGAAATTCAAAAGATCTGGGCGATAAATGATTGGGGGGGGGGGAGGGACCCTCATGACATCTTTCATAAATCATTAGATAACAGGTAAGTAGTTATTCGTAGATTTTGTTAAAAATGATATCTAGTATTAGAAGCAAGAAAACTAAACTGGATTGTGTGACATATATATTGATACGATAATAGTAATAATAATAATAATTAAATTGCTATTTAATTAGTAGCAAAATACATCAATTAAATCTGAATTCTTACTCTATTACAATACTTTTTCTATACTATGTATTAGAATGAAAGTAAAATAATCACAGACAGGGGCGGCAAATAGGGGGAGCGAGGGAGCGCGGTCGCGCCCCCAAATTTTTCTTATTCTGGACAAAAAAATTCTTTTTCTGGACCAAAACTGAAAAGGCGTAAAAAAAATCCCAAGCGAATTCGGTGAAAAAATCTCCATGATGATTTTAAATCATATCACAGAACCAATATTCAATATGAAATTATAGATTCAGCATCTAATGAAATTGAGACAATATTTAATGAGAACAATATATCCGTTTTGTTTGTCCTTAGTTCAGTATTATCCGGATCAGATGTCGGAAAAGAAAAAGTTTCAACCATATGCAAAGTATATAACTTCCAGAAAGAGGAATTGCTATGTGAATTGCGGCTGTTTTATTCAATGGTGAAAAATGTAAACATAGACCATCCCAATTTTAAAATCGCATGGATTATTTTAAAGAGCGGAATTTAACAAATGTGTTTCCTGTCATAACATTATTAGTTAAATTGTTTTTGATGTTGCCAATCAGCTCAGCCAGTTGTGAAAGGTCTTTTTTGTGTCTCAGGAGGTTGAAAAATTATTTTCACAGTACATTGGTACAAGAAAGACTTTCATCTTTAGCTGTTTTAGCTATAGAACAAGATATACCACTGGATTATGATGATATTGTAACAAAATTTTCTCTTCATCCAGACTCTAAGAACCGGCGTTTAAAACTTCAATAACAAGTAAATAAATATAGATATTTGTATTTATAAAAAATATGTTAACAACAATTATGTACAAAAATTACGTTAACAACATTTATTTTTCTCAACATCAATTCAATTTTGTGATCCCTCTCCCCCCTTCCCCCCTGTTAACAAACATTTTATTTATTTCATATTGTGGATTTTCATACAAATCTCGCACCCCCAAATGAAATGCTGAAATGCCGCCCCTGATCACAGACAAAGCATATAAACCATTATGACCATTAACGTTCATTTTCTTGTTTAAGTATTTATTTCAACTTTGACTGTAAAATGCCCAGATTCAGTCATCGCAAAGTAGTCCAGAGGCGCAATTAATTTTACCATGAAAATGATTTTGACTGATGTAAGCTCAGATAACAGAAAAAGCTCATTAATCAGGCCAGAAGAAACGTTTACAAAGAAAAGAAAATGAACACAGTCATAATGTTGACAGTTTCGAAAGAGGCAGGAATTAACTCTGAAACGTGTCCGCACGGATATCAGCATTGTGAATACATTTGCAGAGATAAATATTTTAACTTATAGATTAGTTTGATTTGTACAATGCATGCTTACCCAGTTAGCATGCATTTCATTTTCTATATCTCACGAAAGTGTTTTCATTTGGCAACACATGTGGAAATTATTGTTATCCAATAAAAAATTGCCATTTAAGGAAAGTAAAAAATTCCTAAAAACAACAATAAGTCGGATTTTAAATATAAAAGTACAAAAAGTAACTTTTAATAAAAATATTCAAAATTTTATCTATAACTAGCAAAATCCGCACGCTTTGTGTACTACGCCTGTTTAAGTATCACGACCATGCATAGGAAACAGAAACTGGCGGACTTCAACTCCCGCGACCCTTCCGTCCGCTGCTAATATCTACAGTCACATGTGAGTTATTCATCTCTCCCATTCAATATTACTATTTCTTATACAACTCCTTATCAAAACATACATACTATCCATCTTATCTTGACACCATCGGTAAGATCAAAGAAAATTCTTTCAAACAAACTTTGAACGGAATCCATACGATTAATAGATGAATATTCACGATTAAAAAAAAAAAAATCTTTGGTTTTCGAGAATTCGCCTTGAGTTTCAGAGTGATTTTAATCATAGGTTTGCATTTTAAATTCTGGGCAATGCCGGGTACCTTTTCTACTTTTCTATCTATCGAGATACACATATTGTTTGTTTTTAATAAAATATGTTTCTTTGACTCTTTTGCCTCGCTTGAATAATGTAGAACTAAAGTATTTTTCTCTCTCTTAAAGTAGTGTTGCGGGTCTTGATCGAACTCGAAGATAAAATTGGGGCATCACGGAAGGAATCTGCTAAAATTGTTTTCTCAGCGGAAGCGTCTCAGATTATGTCTATTTACGGCGGCCATTTTGGATACACCACAACGGTGCCGGATAAGGTTCAATGGAGGGTCATCACACTCATCTCCGAAAGTGAAAGGCTCTACAGACCTTTTCACTACCGGCAGAAACTTTAGCCTAAACTGGAAAATTTTTAGTAATTGGACAAAATTTAATAACAGTGTTTTGGATTAATAATTTTGGGGGGCTCCTTCGCTAAACCTCATCCGGAAGTCATCATGATGTTATTAATTTTTAAGATGTAAATTATAGGTTAATTATTGAATGGTAACGTTATCGAAAGCAGTGCAGTAACACTTGCGACTCACAAGGCCCGTAGTACGGGGTGTGTGGTGTATGTTTTCAAGATATTTAGAAAGCTGCGTATGTTTTTAATGGGGGGGGGGGGGGGATTGGAACTTCAAAATTATATAAATATGAAGCCCGGAAATAAATATTGCACGGGGGCGAGTCAAGCTTAACTGATTAACAGTTGCGGTATTGATTAACAGTGGATTTTTTGTGTCCAATTTCAGGATCAGCTTTAGTACTTTGCTAGTCTTGTCTTTCTTTTTTCAAGCATTTTTTTTTTTAATTAGATATAAAGTAGAATCATGTTAGTTCAATTTTGACGGTCTTGTCGATGGAGTCTAAAATTTGAACATTCATTATTCGGATTAATGAGAGCCTGAAAAAAAAATGCTTTTCCCTCAAGGATCGAAAAATAAATTTAGATGGATCCATAACAAATTTAAAAGTCTCCCTTGCAGGATGATAGTTTTCCGCATCAAAATTGGAACACACCATTCAATAAATAGTAGAATTTGTGTATATGAAAATCAAATTTATTCTTGTAATCTAAATACTTTTACATAAAAAGAAAATCTTGAAAAAAACTTTGTTCTTTCAATCCTTTTCAACTAGGTTCTCAAAGCTTATACGTCACTCCGTATCGTGTATCCCTGAGAAAAAAAGGCCGTAAAGGGAAGGAGGTGAAAATAAAATAAAAATTCAATAATACCGAACAAATGTAAATTTTGTGGAAGATTGCTTTTAAGAATTATTTAATTTAATTTAGAATTATGTATTTCTGAAACACTGCGGTCAGGGGGCGGGGGGGGGGGGGGTACTCAACAGATGACAAGTGAGAAAGTGTTGCATCAATTTAATCAGTGTTGTATGTAAACCATGGCGAACTTTATGTCCGAGGGTCATTACAGTAGAATTAAACATTTTCGAGAGCTGTATTAAAAATCTGATGTGGGCAGCACATGACTTTCCCTGCAGACTTATATTCACGTTCTCTTTATTTTAATTAAATTTAATTCACTTTTAATTCAATTTTCGTTCTCATTTGGTAACTAGACTTATTTTGAAAGATGAGGTAGAGAAAATACGAAATAACTAAAATATCTCGAGAATGGCTAGTCCTAGTGTAATGGAATTGGTCTTATTCTTTTCATCGTTAAAAATTACGTATAAAATAAGCATTTAATGGATATATTTGAACATAAGTAACGTAGTTTTTTATTTTAGTTTTTGACGATTTTTGAGGGCCATTTCGCAAAAAAAAGGCAGGTTATTTTTTTCCGAATCGTACCAAAATCTAATTAGCACCAGAGTAACCCATAAGCGACTTATCTACCGAATTTTGTGAAATTTGGTCCATTAGTTTTTCAGCTAGAGTGGATACAGGCAATGCTTGCAGGCCATTTCGGAAAAAAAGCAGGTTTTTTTTTATCCCGAATCGTACCATAATCTAATCAGAACCAGGGTCACACCCAAGTGACTTACCTACCAAATTTTATAATATTCGGTCCATTAGTTTTTGAGTTAGAGTGGATACATATATTGCACAGGCAGACAGACACACAGACAGACAGACACACACTCACACAGACGTCACGCTAAAAATAGTTTTTTCGTATTCTAGAGGTCTCGAAACGTGTAGATCCGTCAAAAACTCGAGTTGCAATTTTCGGCATGATTCCAATACTTTCCCTATACATTACCATGTATTGCAGGGAAAGTAAAATTACATACACTCACTTAAATATTAGTATGTGATGAATGCAGTAGCATTTTGTCAACTAGTTCTTGAAACTTAATATTCTATAATGTTGAAAACTTAGGTTAATTTACCAATTTCTATAATCCTTTAGTATTTCCTTCCCAAGTGTCCCAAGCACAGTCACGATGCAATTATAGATCTTAAATTCTAAATACTACTTTATAGATATATGTTTCTTAATTGAGGAAAGCTTTTCAGAGCTAAATGTAAAAAACCTAGTGTGAAAAACCACATGACTAAACATAGACTTCAATTTAGTTTTTCTTTATTTCGTTATTGATGTCAATTAATTGTAGTTTTGTATCGCATAAAATAACATGATACATATTTGAAATTACGTTGCATTTACAGTATTTGAAAGCATTTAATTTTTCATTTGAAGACATGACGTATTTAAATTAATGCAAAGTCGATACACACACACACACACACACACACACAAAATCCTCGCGGGGGCTGTACTGGAGGTATGTTTGCAACGCAAATAAGTCTTGTCACGCAAATGCTTGCAAATGAAACAATGACTTTTACATTTTTTTAAGCGAATTTAAAATTCACAAATGGCTTCGAAAGTTTTAGGAAATATTCAAATTATCCCATAAAATATATAAAAAAAAATTTCAGCAAAATATATTCAGCAGTTTTTTAAATAAAAATTAAAATAATAATTACACCCTTTATATGAAGAAATCACGTGACCATTATATGAAGAGATCACGTAACCCACTTCAAAATAAAATATGTCATCCATCTTGTGTCAAAATCGTGATTTTTAAAGTTATTTTTAATTCATATTTAGTGTTGTATCCGTCCTAATAAAACCCCTTTATTTTTGCTTAAATTCTGTGTATCTACATCCTGACACAACGCAATTACAATATATTTGAGTTTAAATGATCATCAAACTTTGATTATTTCTACAACGAAGCCTAATTTTCCCTTATGGAGGATGTAAACACCAAAAGATGTAGAATGGGTTGTATAAGAATTGCTGCATTTCTTTAATGCAAAATTATTTAGCTCATGGAGTCTGCAATATAGCTGATATGAATGAAACATTCATTGATTTTACAAAGAGAAACAGACGATTTTTTCGATGAAGTTTTAAGCATAGAGTTAAATTACTTAAACCTCCATGGCTTGAAGTTTTTAAATAAAATAAATTATTATAGTATTGCGGTGAATGAAATAAATGGAAAAAAAATAATGAATGAAATGCTGCTTTTATAAGAGAGAGCCAGACGAGTTATATTACGATGACGTCATTTGAATAAGGTTCATTTGTTTCAATGAAGTTTTCAAATATAATAAATTAATGTAGTATTGTGATAATTTTAAAAATATTACCGAGGAATGTATTGCATTTTAGAGATGTTTAAATAAAATTGCATTTAAGTTGAAAAATGTTTCATGATCAATGTTTTATGCATGATTGATCTTTCTTGTTATCTTATCTCGCGTTTAGCCGATTTCCTCTCTTGAGCGCGTCACTCTCCCAATGAGTAACCCCTCATAACACGCGTACATTTTCGGCCTAACACTTCATACTACTGCCCCCTCCTTTTGACTATTACACGCCAAGCTACTATCTTTTGAAGTCTCACTCTTTTTCATCAAACCCGATTTGGCGACATAGTCCCGATACCAGGTGCCGACAAAAAAGTTACTCTACGTCGAAAAAAAAAACTGAAATATTTTGAAAACGGTTAATCTAACCTAGCCACTTTTAACACTTTACAACATAGTTGAAAAGTGTTTATGACTTTATCCATTCTGTCTGTCTGTCTGTCCGTTAACACGATAACTGCCGTAAAAATGACTTAGTATTAGATTTGAAACATACAAAATAAAATTTTAGTATGTTTTTCATATGGTCTGTGGGACCTATGGGAATATAAATGAATAATATCACCCAATTAGTTTTGGATTGAACCAGGGTTGAAAAAATGAAATACATTGAACCCTATGGGACCTAATTTTTCAAACATTTTTTAAGCGAATTTAAAATTCACAAATTGCTTCGAAAATTTTAGGAAATATTCAAATTATCCCATAAAATATATATATATAAAAAAAATTCAGTAAAATATGTTAGATAGTTTTTTAAATACAAATTATTTAATATAGGGAGAAAAACAAATTCAATTAAATTCTGACTCTCGCTATATCCTCCAGAAAGAAAAAGAGAAATATATTATATAATAAATATCTTTCCAAGAGTTTAATTATTTTATATATAAGAGAGGTTTCACATTTTAAAATAAATACGGTAGATAACAATTTTTCAAATTTTTAAATAAAATAAATTATTATAGTATTGTGATGAATGAAACGATTGGAAAAATGTTTATAGATGAAATGCTGCTTTTATATAGAGTCAATTTATATTTCGATGACGTCATTTGAATAAAGTTCATTTGTTTTCGATGAAGTTTTCAAATATAATAAATTATTGTAGTATTATGATAATTTTAAAAATATTACCGAGGAATGTATAGCATTTTGGAGATGTTTAAACAATGCAATTTATATTTTTTTAAAATATATTTTTTATATTTTTATATATTTATATAAAATTGCTAAGAAGTTGGAAAGTGTTTCATAATCAATGATTTATGCATGATTGATCTTTCTTGTCTTAAAATAGTTTCGTACATTTCGTTTTCCGCACATTTTACAAACAACATCACATTATTTAGAAACAAGAGTGAAGTTTGGAAAATAATTTACGCATTTAATTGTTAAATACAGGCGGTAAATGCTAGAAATTAACGTGATAATATGATTAATTCCAGTCATTTATATGATACTAGAACGGAGTACCTAGCGTTGCTCGGGTTCTAAGTAAGCGGCCGCTACTTAAATAATAACATTCGGATTCCTAATCGCCAAATCAGTTTCTATCTAAATGACCACAGAATGCTAAATCATTAGTTTAAGCGCAAAGAACTCCGCTCCACAAACGCAGAAAGCTAAAAATTAAATAAAATAAACGATCCTCTGAAAGAATTTCTCCCTTCTGTTGGCATGGCTAAAATCCCGTTGTCAGGTCGTCGCGTGTAGTCAGTTGGCAAGTTGAAAAATGTAAGGCACTTCATTGCGGAACATCGAAAATCTTACAGGTTCGCTCGGTTCAAAAATTAAAAAAGTAAAAATAATAATAATAATATAAATAAATTATTTATGAAATCAAAGAATTTTGTTTTTGTTAGAATACAAAAATATACGCCAAACTTCTTGCTAAACTATAGATAGACATATCTTATTTTATTATGTAAGAAGAAAATCACACAATGATTTCATTAAAAAAAAAAAAAAAAAAAATCCAACAGTGTCTCTCAAAATCGTTGTATGAAATGAAATTAATTTTTCATATTTTGCTGCAATGAGATTTGAGTATGCACGAAATCTGAGTAATAGTGTCGCACAAGATTGAACTTTCTTCGAGTCCCACATGCTTCCGTCTCAGACAGATTTCGCTGTATATATTCATGGAGATCCAACTTCTCCGTAGCGAGTTGATCAAGGGCAAGTCACGGGTCGTGCTCGAGAAAAAGAATTCCGTAATTAAGAGGAAGGGTGACGAACCGCTGTTAAGCAATGCACTTCGCAAATGGTAATGAACGCGAGAATTGTAATACGCTAAAGAGATATAAAAGAAAAGAGAAACTTTCCCGGAGCACTCCGAACAGACGAACAATTAGCAACTTTGAGTTGGGTTTATGCATCGGATAACGGAATTGATACATTAGTTTAGTGTTTCGTACGTTGCAGAGTCCACTTCGACGATATGTACATGCAATTCCGTCCCAATAGCTCAACGGTAGAGCTGCGGCTGGCCAGTTCGGAGATCCAGGATTCGATTCCAGATTAGGGAAGCAAGGTTCTTTACAATGGCGCCCGAACAAATCAACTCTGTAGGTTAGTGCAAAAATGTCGGAGATCTGAAAGCGACCTTAGTACGACTAGTACGGATTCAGTGGGCTCTGGAAGATTGAGCGCCGATTTTAAAATGGGAGGATAACGACCAGACAGGATACTATCCTGGGTAAAAATAGTAGTGGCAGGAGACTAACCTGTGGTAAAAATAGTAGGAGGTGGTCAGTCAGATTGTCAGTTGCATGCCAATCTGACATTAGAGGGTGGAGAATGCAGAGTTCACTTCAACGATAAGAGTTTGCAATTTTATCCCAGTAGTTCAACGGTAGAGAGTCGGCTGTCCAGTTCGGAGATTCAGGGTTCGATTTCCGGTTGGGGAAGCAAGGTTACAATGTGTGCAAATAATAAAGCATAATTGCAATTTTAAGGTGCAAAAAGTCCATATCTCTCTGTATGTCTGTCGCACTTGGCGAAAAACTTGGCGCAATGTCCCCAAGTTAACGAAAATTCAATATTTTTCTACATCAATTTTAATTTTATTTGATAATTTGCTTTGTGTGAATTATTAATTTAATATTTTTCATTCAAAGTATGCGAGTTTTATTGTTCGCTGGACAAGTATGTTTTGTTAGAGGTTCTTGAAGTAGTTGCACTGCATTAGAGAGTCGTATGTTATTTATATTGTGATAGGAGTCTTGTAATAGTATTGTTTGGGAGAGGTGCATGGTCCAGGAAATTTTACGAGCGCGAGTGTTGCTAGCGGACGAATGGAACGAAATCCTCTGCATAACTTTAAGTACTCCATCATATGACGGACTTAACTTCTAGTTTATTATATTTAGAATACAATCGAGAGAATTCGAGTGCCGATTTACACGTTTTGTACGTCTCCAAACAATTTTCACATATAGTACATTAATATTACGCACTGTAAAATCCGCTAAAATGAAACCGCATTTGGCGAGATTAAGGATTTAATGAGGAAATAATAAACCTTTGCTTGATACAATGTTAATTGAAGCCTGATTTGCACGATTTTAACGAATAAAGTTTCTAGTTCTCTTGATTTAACGAGCATACGATTTGCTTCAAATGAATCATAAAAATATAACATAGTTTTAATATCAAATTAAAACAAAAATCGATTATCTTTAGGTTAAAAACTACTGTCTCCCCTTAATTCTTTGGAGACATTGCGTTTCTTATGGGAAAAATAAAATATATAATACCTCGAGAAAGGCTCATTATAACTCCTTAGGAGTAATTTTATTCATTTGTTATTAAGAGTATTATAATAAAGCATGCACTTCTGTGGCAGCAGACGACTCTGCTTCTGCCAAAGCCATCGATCGAAGATGCTAGGAACCTGTACCCGAACTATAAGTTCGGAGAGGAAACTAGCTTTTGCTTTAACCTTATAATGTTGGTCTCTATAACCACGGGGTCTCGAGTTCGGGTCTGGCTCGGGACCATCTACATCAGTTCTACAATGGTGACCCGGACGTGATCTCTAACCTTATAATGTCGGTCTTGTAACCACGGGGTCCGGAGTTCCGGCCTGGCTCGGGACCATCTACATCAGTTCTACACTTCTTTGAAATTAGTGGTGAACATATTTATCTATTTTATATTTAATTTTGTTTTAATCGCTTTGAAACAAAATAGTACATATTAAATAGCAATATCTTTAACATCTCTGACTTTTTACTACATTTCTTGGATATTTGAAACGAAAATAACGGAAAAATTGTGAGTTTACCCTGGTTCTACCACCATGAAAATCAACAGGCTTTATATGGTTACCAAATGAAATAATCGTACTCATTTTTATTTGAATCGCTATTATTTGTTCCGAGAGATATCGGGCCCGCACCTATTATTGAAAAATGGTCGATTCGTTTTCAGAAATACGCAAAACGTGGGGATCCATTCAAATACGAGAATCGGATTCAGAGGCGGATTTACTATGAAGCTACTAAAGCTTAAGCATTAAGGGTCCATCAAACAAAGGGTGTCGACAGGTACATGGGTTTGAGAAATTTTTATGTAAAAATTCTTTATTATAACAATTTTTTTTTTCCTATTACAAATTTGCCCTCTTCAAATTCTAAATAAGATTATCAATGCACAGTTGCCTTTTAACACATCTTAAACTTTTAAAAAACTATTTAAACCAGGCAAGAATTATATTTATTAGGTAAGGGACAAATAGGGCAGTATTGCCAAAGAGGAGTGCTTTGCACAGAGGACATTCTAAATAAAACTGCGTCCTATTTACGTTACATGCTAGGAAAACTATAAACTAGAAACAAATCAGAAAAGTAAAGCACCCTCGTTCTTAAAAAATCAACTGGAGTGTGGCTGAACTCGACTTTCTCATACCCGAATTAATTTTTAGTAGCTTTTATTTTTATTATTCAAATTTTATAAGAAAGTTTTTGAAAAATTGGTATCGTCGGTCCAAATGATTACAATTATAGCGTGTTACCCTTCACTTAAAAGGACTTAAAAAAATCTTTCGATTGATACTATACTTGACAATGTACACTCCGGGAGGGGGGTAATGACGTCACGAGCAAGAAAAAAATGTATCCCGACTATCTTTCACAACAATGATTGAAACTATTGAGTTTAGTGATCAATGAACCATAAATAAAAGCTTTTATGCCTGATTATGTCAAACTTTGTCCTATGCTGCTATGCTAAAAAAATATGAAATTTCGAAGTTTTCGTTCGAATTAAAAAAATATATAGTTCTAGATTTTTGATAACAAAACCGGATATAAAGTTTCGTGAAAATTCAATAATATTTGTGGCCGCTATTCGTGTACACAAGAAATCAACCACAGACACATAGACAGATATAATTCCAAAAATAGTCAAAATGTGTTCAGGAGATCTTAAAACATACATTGGCATCAGAATCTCGAAATCGAAAATTTTCGTGAAAACAATACTTTCTCAATAGCATGAGAAAGCAAAAATAAGTCTTTTAACTTCATGTAAATGATTGATAACTTCCACTGAACAATTTCCCTATATTTTGTGAAGTCAGAAGAAACAGTGACGTCATATATAGAGGCCCAGTCAAGTTTAGCATAAGATCCCCCAAATTGTTGATCCATGCAAATCTGAGAATTAGATTTTCGGCTTGATCACAATACTTATCCTTAACATATACTATGTATTATAGGGAAAGTAAAAAAGAGCGAGGGAAATTCAATAAATTTACTTACCATATCGCTCAATTATACGCATCAGCTATCCACGCTCAGCATGAGAAGCCATAAACTTGGAATCAAACAAAACATTTTCGATTCAAACCTCCATCAACACTTGCTACCGACTGTTTGGGAAGGGATGAACAACTAGAGCACACAGAGGAGAGGGAAATAAAAAAACAATCCTAGTAGCAGGCGAAAATAAAAACGAAAGCCAACCGAGAGAACACGGCCGGGGAACTGAACTATGAAGGACAAATGCAAAAGAAAAGAGACTTTTACTCGCGAGAGCCTTCGGTTTCCGCTCAAAAACAGTAGCGAGAGGTCGGTGACGAATAAGCGCCAAAAGAGTGGTTTTATATCAACTTTGTGTTGTTTTGATATTCCTATACCCTGCTTACGGCTCCTATACTTTCTATTTAGGAGCTCTCGATTACAGAAGTTTTGTATGACGTCATATACAGGGCCTGATTAACGCATGGGTCTTTGGGGCCGGGGCCCCAAATTTTAAGGGACTCCTTAAATTTTGTATGTGATAAAACATTTAAGCAGAAATAATTTTTTAATTAATTTACATCTGGTAATATTAGTTTTTATTTTAAATTATAAAATATGTTGTAATTTTAAATATTATATATCCTTTAAAGTCATATATTACTTTGAAATAAAATGTATGGGAGTTTTCCAAATGTACAAAATTTGGGGTTGCGATCCTGAGTCCCACAATTTGTTATGTGTTGATGGTTTGCAACACATAACAAATTCGAAGCTCCCATACGCATGTGTTTGGTATGCGTATGGAGGCACCAGGCACCGCTTTGTCTTGATCAGGCTCTGGTCACGTAATTGTTATACTGATGAACTAGTAAATACAACCAACGTTGCTCGTGAGTTAAAATATGTGCAAATTATAATGGTACAAGATATTGTTCTCCATGATATTCAATTAAAATGTTTAATTAAATTTCCCTCAAAAGAAGCATAAGAATCTCCTGTCTCGCTATGCAAAATGGTCTTCAGAGGCAGATCTGATGAATAAAACATCCTGGTCCTGTTTATAAACCAATGTTTGAAAAATAGGAAGTTTTGTCAACATACTCCAAAACAAAGACGCAAAAATTGCAGAAGACATACATACTCGTATATTTTTTTTATCGTGCTTCAATAACTGTTTAAACCCAATAAAAAATTCAGGTCTTATGAAATTGAAAATATTAACTATTCTCGTAATCTCATATCCCAAAGGCTGCAAATGATATAACAAAAACCAAAAAAATAATATCGTCCATTAAAATAATTTTTTTATCAATTCCTTTATTATTTAAATTGTATAAACTAAATAAAAATCGACTGATGTCAGGGCCGCCCATGGTGTGTGTGTGTGTGTGGGGGGGGGGGGGGGGGACGAAGGCTGCAGAATACATGAAAAATTCATAGAGGGGGAAATTCAAATATGGAGGGGTCCTGAGGTAGATGCTTGTACGGGGACCCATAATTTGTATGGGCTGCCCTGTATAAAACCATTTGATTAAATTCCGTTACTAAGTAACATTATATAATTTTCTTCAAATAAATTTTCGGAAAATAATCCTCTGTATAATACTATTTTTTTGAAAGGTTTAATTTTACATCTTTTATTAATATTTCGGTAACCCTTGGTTTTAGAAGCTCAAAACATGGACGGGGGTTAACCACAATAAAATAGAGAACAACCATACAAAATTTGAGAGAAAAAAAAAAAAGTCTGATATGAGAAGGTCGAGTTGAGCCAAGTTCCAGTTAATTTTTTCGAGCCACTGTATACGGCAGATGACTGTAACCGTGGATACTGAATCAGCGGATGCCGGAGCATGACTGTATGTACATTTATTTATAGATTTTAAAACTATTATTAATGGTTCATATCTTTATAAAGAAAATTATTAAAATAGGATATTATTTATGTATAGATTCTAAAAACAGCATAAAGCATTCATATTTTTTTTATGGCAAACGTTATTAAAATAACATGCATTTATTTATAGGCTCTAAAGATGGTACTAACATTTCAGAATATTTAAGTTATGTACTAGAAAGCAGCAGTTTAAAACGTAAAATTATGTATTATTAAGTAGCTATCAAATATGTTTTGAGATAATACAAGATTAATAATAAGCAGAGATTAATAATTAAACAAATCTATTTCTATTTAATTTTTTCATGAAATATATCCTAATAATTCCAATATTGCTACCCACACAGAGTCTTACCTTAGAAATTATACTCTCTCTCTCACACACACACACACACACACACACACACTCACACTCACACACACACACACACACACACACACACACACACACATATATATATATATATATATATATATATATTTGACGATGTTTCGGCCATGTGGCTGTATCGTTGAGCGAAACACATTTGGAACCTCTGTGGATGCAAAGATCCTTGAAAAACTGGATCTACAGAGGTTCTATCCAATTTCATATTTTCGGATTGTATCTTTTCTCTTATTTTTTGTCATTTTAATATATTGAGTCACCAGATTTTGATAATCCTTTGATGTTTGAACTTGATTTTTATGCATCGCTCTTGAATATTGATAAATTCATGTGTATTACTGAAATTTAAAATTAAGATCATTTTGTCTTATAGTAGCATTGTTTTTCTTTAGTCTCATATATCCTTTCATATCCTCTTTACTTAATATTCCTCCGTATTGTTTTTGAACCAGAGAATGACACTGATCATGTTTTAAATTAGTCTTATTATTTTTATTTTATTTTTAATTTTATCTTTTCTATTATATATATATATATATATATATATATATATATATATATATATATATATATATATATATATATATATATATATATATATATATATATAAATATATATATATATATAAATATATATAAATTTATATATATATATATATATATATATATATATATTTATATATATATACATAATATATATATATATATATATATAATATATACATATATATATACAGTGAAACCTGTCTATAACGATAAACTTGTTTATAACGATATTTTCCACGGTCCCGGCGGATTTCCTATAGTTTTAGTGTATATCGAACTTGTCTATAACAATAATTTGCTTTTCAGTGAACCTGTGTATAACGATAATTTTGAGTATTTCAAACATTTTTCCCTGTGTTGTGTCCAAGACTTTTTGGACTTTGGACCAAGACTTTTACAATGGCAGACTTAACACAAAGGCAGTTCATCCTAAAGGGGAATAATGTTCTATCTACCGACTATGTACCAAGATTACCAAAACTCTGGCAGTTGGAGTTCTGTGCACTCATCTACCATACGAAATTGTTGGCGACAGGCAGGTTTTAATTTCAGCTCGTGCAGTGATGAAGAATAGTCTCACAACGATGAGAATTCTCAACAAAATCTTTCTGAAGAAGAAAATTGTGTGCTGCACCTAAGTAATTCTTTGAATGCATTCAAAGTTTCCATGAATATGCACTCTTCAATAAATCCAGAAGACTATATGAATTTGGATGAAGGTTTATTAGTGTTCAGTGGGAGCACCGATGAGGACATAATTGCAGAACTAAAAGAAAATGATGATGTTAGTGAAGTGGAAGATGAGGAGTGTGAAACGGAGTCACCACCCAACACAACAGCTGAAGATGCTGTTAAAATGATCGAAACATTACAGAATTTTATTCCTACTTTACCAAATGTTCTAGATGTATATCTGAATTCGCTAGAAGGTTTAAAAAATATGTGTATGACGGCTGCATTCTCTGCAAAATCCAAGCAAACGAAAATATCAGATTACTTTTCATGTTAAATTTTCCTTCGTCCTAATTAAGAATTTGAATTGTGTACGGTACGTATTTCTTTTCCGTTTCGACGTATTCTTGATTTTTGAATTAAAAATATAACTCCAATTTTATTTTTATCATTATAATTATCCATTTTTTAATTGCATAATAAAAATGTAGTTAAAATATACGCCGTGTTACATTTTCGAACTGCAATTTGAATCTTATGATTTAGGTTCATAAGATACTACATATGTTTCATATTGTTTTCCTAATCTGTAATACATTCATTAAAAATGTAAGTTCAACATAATACTGTAGTATTATTCAGTCATGCAAGTTCAACATATATTATTATAATAATGTCACACCCATGTTAAATAACTTCCATTATAGAGTGTAGCAAGTTCAGCCCTGTCTATAACGATAAATTGTCTATAACGATATTTTTTCTCGGTCCCTAGAGTACCGTTATAGACAGGTTTGACTGTATAGTATTCAAAAATATCGAAATATGGGGTTGTGATCTCCGAAGTTGTGATATTTTTCTACAAATCCATCTTTCACACCACTGTGTGGCGCTGCTGTAAAATTTTTATTATTTGTTTTTCTTTCTGCGAATGGATTGAACCAATAAAGCTGAAAGAGCAACGATCGGTTGTTGCTGCTACCACTTTTTCGAACTTTTTTCCTCCTCTCAAGAGATTTTTTTTTATATACTTCGCTCATGTCAGCTCAAGCACGAGGATTACTTATAAAAATAAAAGAGAAGGGATTAAATGGTGGAAAACGTTGTAGTAGGAAGCGCTCTTGGAAGCCAGAACTTGATTGTATTTTTTTAAAGGTGTATTTATTAAAAGCAATTCCGAAGATACAAATAATTGTTGTAAGGTAAGTTTAAATCTGGATGCATTCTTTCAATAAACATTATCTGCGAGGTTGTTGCATGACAGACTTCGAAAGAAGTTCAAAAGTGAATGAAAGGATTTTGCCTGTTACGCCGAACCTATAAGAGAAAGACAAGACAGTCTGATTTGAAAACCATTTAAGACAGTTATTAAAAAAATGACCAGCAACCACTAAATGTCTTATTTGACCATCACAACCACCCCAAATCCAACTCCATGAAATACTTTCACAAGCCTATTTCATTCTCCAATCAAAAAACGTTTAGCTTTAGCCCAGTTACAAGTCCAGATTTCTTTGATTATTTCAGATATTTACACTATATATCCCGATTTCTTTTCTCATTCTTTAGATAAATCGAGACAGAGTACCAGTATAACCATAGATACCAGTACATAGAACGTTGTTGGTACCAGTGCTCTGTCTCAGTTATTCTGAAGAAGGCTCTCTTTTTGCCCTTGAAACAGGTTGATACCTTTACATGTTGTTGAGACCCAGACCGTCCGACCCCGTTGGGCCAATAATATTTTTTTTTTTTTGGGGGGGGGGGGGGGTGTCTTTGTTTATGATATAAAATATTCCCGTCGCCCGAATAATTCCAATAGATAATTCGACCATGGTTATATAACTATAGTTCTTTTATCTAATACCTAAATATCCTCTGCTAATAGCTCAGGCAGGAAGAAGTAATAATGATTATGCAAATTCCTTTAAACCGAGGTCCATTAAGTTGTCCTAAAACAAATACGAAATGCTACAGAGCTTACATCAAAGCCACTTAATCCGAAAGGGAGTACGCACCGTGGGTATTATAGCATCATGATCTCAATGTGCTCAACTACAATTCTATAGAAAGGTCTGAGCCAAAACATTGTAAAGACAACCTTAAAAAGATATACAAATGACTAATGACGAAATGCAGAATTATATAAAATACAAGGAAAAGTTGGATTAGCTATAATACGCTAAACACTCTTTTAAAAAAAAATGCAAGAAAAGTCTAATAAAAATAATGTGCAAAAGTTGAGACCCTCTGCAAACATGGGGTCCCAAGCGGTCGCTTGGACTGCTTGGTTTTCGGGACTGCCCTCGTCAGCCCTTTTATGAATTGGCTTACAGCACAACGCGGTCCACGATGCTTAAACAAGGTTGAATCACGGGCCCGATGAAAAATATGGCGAAAAATGCTTGGTTTGGTGTGTGCTACCACCTCGTAAAGTTTGGCCCATCTTTTTTTAATCACTCTGTATAAATCTCTTAGCATAAAATACATATTGAAGCACTATAATGAAAAATCTAATCGAATATCACAATATTTAAATTCAATAATGTGTTTGAAGTGGACATTATAAAGGTATAAAATTATATTTCCTTTACAGCTGAACTTGAATGGTGCTCAAATTTGTATTTTCGGGCTCGTTATCACATCGTTTTTGGATATTCATAATTTTCATAACAATAAATTCAAAAGAGTAATTTTTTTTAACTGACTTGCAAAAGGTAAAATGTTATGAATCCCAAAATACTAGAGTGAATTACGTTCAAGATATGAGATGTTTGTAGTTTTGATGATATTTTTTAAACATTGAGTTCAAGATGGTGTTAGATGCATAAATAAAAATCTGATGTGGGCAGCACATGACTTTCCCTGCAAACTTATATCCACGTTCTCTTTATTTTAATTAAATTTATTTCACTCTTATTCAATTTTCGTTCTCATTCGGTAACCGGGCTTATTTTGAAAGGTGGCGTAGGGAAAGTACGAAAAACTAAAATATCTCGAGAACGGCTAGTCCTAGTGTAATGGGGTTGGTCTTATTCTTTTCGTCGTTAAACATTACGTATTAAACGGGCATTTAATGAATATATCTTAGTATACCTAGTTCTTTAGTTTAGATTTTGAAGATTTTTGCGGGCCGTTTTGCAAAAAAAGGCAGGTTATTTTTTTCCGAATCGTACCAAAATCTAATCAGCACCAGAGTGACCTATACGTGACTCATCTACCGAATTTTGTGAAATTCGGTCCATTAGTTTTTCAGCTAGAGTGGATACAAGCTTTTGCGGGCCATTTCGCAAAAAAAGGCGGGTTCTTTTATTCCGAATCGTATCCAAAACTAATCAGCACTAGCCCCGCCCACAAGTGACTTACCTACCAAATTTTGTGAAATTCGGTCCATTAGTTTTTTAGTTACAGTGGATACAAAATCTGCACAGACAGACAGACACACAGACAGACAGACAGACACACAGACAGACAGACAGACACACAGACAGACAGACACACGCACAGACGTCACGCTAAAAATGGTTTTTTCGTATTCTAGGGGTCTCGAAACGTGTAGATCCGTCGAAAACTCGAGTTGTGATTTTCGGCATGATTCCAATACTTTCCCTATACATTACCATGTATTGCAGGGAAAGTAAAAATTGTAAATTGAATGTTATTTTCGAATATAAATTAACTATTTCGAATATAATTGTAACTATACGCAATAACAAAAACATGCATATTTAAAAAGGGAGCCGCCATTTGTTTTCTTTTCAGCGCAAAATTTGTATACAAAACTGCAGATATACCGTATAATTAGTAATAAATGGCTCACACTTCTTCAAATTGGTTAAAAAGTAAAATATACGTTAACAATACAACATAAAACAAATTAGTAACAGTATCAGCCGGTTTTGGAGGATAAGACGCTTGTTTACCTTCGTTGGTTAGATATTTGTGTGAGAGTTAAAATTTAAGCAAGGAAAGTTTTGCCTGGGAAAAGAAATTTTGATGCAGGGAAAGATTGCATTACAGCATTCCCTTAAATTATAGATTCGTCATGCAAAGAAATTGGGAAAGAAAGGTAATAATTAAGGCCACCAAGCAATAATAAAAAATACTACCGTGAGTATGGGCACGATAAATCTGTAGGTTCTAAAGTCCATCCTAAAGGGGATGGGTTAGGAGGAGGATGGTACGGTATCTGTGGTTGTCACCTCCATTGAGTTTTTGTTTAAATTAGGTGGTACAGTCCTACAGTCTACACAGTTACCTTACACCTTTGGGCAGGTCGGGTAGGAAAAAAAAATAATGCCAAACGAGTTAAAACATATTTTTTTTAATCACGTCACATGAAAATATAAATGTATCATGAAACAATAAAATGCAACTTGTTTTTTGTTAATAGTTTTATGAAAAACAATTATATTAACAAAAAATAACTGTAAGATCCCCCCCCCCCCCCTCCAAAGTATTTTTTTTTTTTTTTTTTTTTTTTTTTTGTAACCAGTAAACCGAATGTGAAATAAAAATGTTTCTCCTTCTTTATATTAATAATAATTAATAAATAAGAATAACAATAAATAATTTTGTAGTATTTTATTCAAAAGTATGAGTAATTATTATTGAGTTCTACTGCTTTGAACGTCTATTTTGTAATTTACCTTTGTCAAACCTAAAATGTGTCTGCCAAGTAAGGGTTCCAGGAGATTTTGCGAAATATTTCAAAAAGTTTGAGAATTACTTCTGTATTCCTAGAGCAGAGATTCTCAAACTTACAATAGACCGTCACAATACTGTATTTCCTATAGCTACATATATCCACCCTTTCTATGCATTGTGAAGGAAAAGTCGAAAGTTGCGGAAATATGCTTTCCGCCTGGTTGATGGACAACAATAGAGTTAAGAATAATCCACAAAGAAAAACGATAAAATATGAAATTTTCAAAGAATTCGCAGATTACGATATAGGAATATTCACCATAATTTATAGAAGAGAAATTATTTTGGAGAGACTATGTCGAAAGTTTGATGAATGACTTATTATTTATACACAATAGTAGTATTCTGGTAACTGGAAAACTTGTGTGATGCAATATGATTTTATTTTCATAGTAAAAAGAAAGATTGATTGCACAAGGAAATATGGAAAACACGTGTTAAATGTGAATCTCGGAACAAAATATAAACAGAAAGGGAGAACAGGTAAAGAACACAACCCAATTCGACAACGATTTTGAATATATTTAGAATAAACTTTTAGACGCCGTTTATTTTTAATCATAATTTAAATTTTTTAAAATTATTTTTCCGAAGATTTTCGAATTGGAGATTTAAAGCTAAAAGCATGATTTAAGGCCTCTTGAATATGTTTCGGAAAAATATTCGCGTGTTTATATTTAATGTGCATACGATAACTCAAGAACGAATGCATGTATCATGAATAAATTTAATATGTTTGTTTTTAAAATTGTTTGACGAATTTTCAAGAAACTTGATTGTTTTATGGATTACGAGTTAATATAAAGGGGGGGGGGGGGGGAGTGTTCAAACCGAGAGGATAAAAGTTCACTTTATTTTGAAATGGGAAGAAAGAACAGGAAAAAAGATTAAATATGTGTTAACTAAACAAAACAATTACTTGTTTTGTATCCAATTTCTGACAACAAAAGGCACTCCGTTAGAATATAAAAATCATTTTCAATATATTTCTAGCTTTTAAAATTTTGACCAGTCGGATATACGCCAAACCGAAAAATGAAATACATAAAATGACGAATTCCATATAATTGTACGTATCCATTCCATAAAAATATCCTGCGTGGTAAAACGAATATCACCATTTAGATAAAAAAGATACGAAAATTTTGGGGGTAAAATTTAACTTCTACGTAAATATCTAACACAAATGCTAATTTCTAGCTTTCTTACATTACATTTGTAGTTCCCCCCCCCCCCAAACCTAAGAAAAAACACAAGATGCAACAAAAAAGCTCAATCATGCATAAAGCATTGATTATGAAACACTTTCCAACTGAAATGCAATGTTATTTAAACATCTCTAAAATGCGATACATTCAGTGGTGATAATTTTTTAATTATCACAGAACTACAATAATTTATTTTACTTGAAAACTTAAAACTTCATCGAAAGAAAATGAACTTTATTTAAATGACGTCATCGAAATATAAATCGTCTGGCTGGTTCTCTATGTAAAAGCAACAAATATTTCATTCATATCACTTTTATACTATTATCCAGAGCTAAATAATTTTGCGTGAAAAAAAAATCAGCAATTCTTATTCAACTCATCTGACAATCACTTGTTTACATTCTGCATCCATTAAAATTAGGCTTCGTTGTAGAAATAATCAAAGTTTGATGAGCATTTAAACTCAAAAATATTGTAACTGAGTTAGCGCAGAATATAGATGCACAGAAAATACGCGCAAAAATAAAGCGGTTTTAGGACGGATGCAACACTAAATATAAATGTAAAAGAATTTTAAAAATCACGATATTTACTCTGGGGGAAAAAAAGATGGATGCTCTATTTTATTTTGAAGCGGGTCACGTGATATCTTCATATTATATCGGTGTAATTATTATTATTATTATTTTTTTTTTTTTAAACTACCAAACATATTTTGCTGAAAAATTTTGTATATATTTTATGGGATAATTTGAATATTTCCTAAAATTTTCGAAGCAATTAAGTTTTAACTTTGCTTTAAAAATGTTTGAAAAATTAGGTCCCACAGGATTCAATGTATTTAATTTTTTCAACCTGGGTTCAATCCAAAACTAATTGGGTGATATTATTCATTTACATTCCCATATGTCCCACAGACCGTTTCAACAACTAAAATTTCATTTTGATAAAGACATTTTTACGGTAGGTATCGTGCGAACGGACAGACAGACAGACAGACAGAATAACCAAAGTCATAAACACTTTTTAACTATGTTATAAAGTGTTAAAAATGAGTATTTTTTCAGTTAGCCTTAATGCGCCCTATCTTTGATATCCCATTTTGTTTCAATATTTTCATTTATTGACAAACTACATCCTCCCCTTATCCTGGAATTTTAAATTTGTGAATTTCTATAATTTTATTGTAATTGAGCCATTCACTTGCATCTGCATGTCAAATTCCAAGACTGTCGTATGAACGGGCTAGATTTTAGACGGGAGATGGGCGGGGTACGGACATACAAACAGGCGACAAAATAGGGTTCGCCGAAAGACTAAAACCCTTATTTTAGTATATAGGGAAAGTCATGCTGTGTACATATTAAATATTTTTATGTTGCCCCTTATAAAAAAAAGGTGAAATTAAGGTTTTACAGTATTAAAAGAAGATATGACACAATTCCTAAATAAACACTCACGAGGGTTAAGGGAAAAGTAGGGAAATGACCTCCGGAATGAAATCTACACTTCGTGTTTCAAAGCCTTATGCAGCATATCTTTAATACCTCGTAAACAATTGAGAAAGAACCATAAATTCCCTGTTATCGTCTGAAATATTCGAAGTAGTACAATGTTTTTTTTCCTCACTTCCGGGAGGGGGAACTTTTTTCATGTGAGATCGTCTAAATCAACAGTACCTATAAATCGCGTATACATTAACAGTCATAATTTAAGGTAACGGCACCTTAAATTATGGCTGTTGATTTACATATATAATTTCTAGGAAAATCGTTAAGCACCCCAATAACTGTGTAATAGAAGGTTCATGAGTGCATACGTTAGGTCTATCTATAGTAAAGTGAACATGCCCGATCGAATAAAAGTGACTGCAGCGTCCCTAGAGGAGATATTAAAGAGTTAGGCAATGATCTGAGCAACAAAGAGAGATATACACACGGAAAAAAAGCCAATTACAAAACCTTAGAGTTTTGTATAATGAGTAGGAATTGACACCAAGAACGAACAGAAAGCCTACACGAAAGGCAATGAATACCAGTCCTACATAATCGGTTGGTAGATGCGCATGGAAGGCCACAATACTGTTAAAAGTTGCCGAATGATTCACGAGCGTATACAAACACATGCTAGCGAAGTATTACCCATATGTGAGAAAAAAAGGCAAGCTCTACGCTACATTTCTGTGGGCGTAAGCATCGTTTATCATTTTTTAATATGACAGCAAATTTTCTATAATCATATTGTGTAAAATAAATGCCTTTTGTAACAGTTTAAAGGTTGATTCCTACTCATTAGTCAATGTTCTACAACTTTGTAATGTCTTTTTTCATCTATCTTGTTTTGTTGCAGAGTTCGTATTCCAAACTTTTTACATTAATTCTTCGTTAGGGACTCTGTATCGTATAGAGATCTCATGCATTCGATCGGACATGATCACTATACAATAGATAGACCTGGAATATACATTTATGGACCCTTCCAAACAAAGTTATTAGAGTGCTTAACGTTTTTCCTGGGAGCTCTGTAGTAAATTTCGACCAAAACAGCTAGCTTGACGTTTAACTTCCAGTGTCTCACTTGAACACTGCTGGATATCAGGAATTTCAAGGGGTGTGTGAAATTAAAATCAAATTTAATAAAATAAATTGGAAAGGGACCAAAAATTAAATAGCAATATTTTGGATGAAATTATTTGAAAGTCCGTCTGCTTGTTTCGAGAACAAATCTACAATTTTGACCGATTTTATTTCGCATTCAGTATGATTATTCATTACATTACATGATTCTTTATTGTATTTATTAATAATTATTCTTTGCTTTATATGATTAATATTTATTTCAGCATGGGGTTGTCCAGATATTAAGGAAAAACTGTTCCATTCCATAGAATTAATATTAGGCAGACGATTTTTTTGCTAGAAACTTTATTTTACAGAATATAAAATTATGTTGCTTAGCAATGGAAATAAATTGCTTTTATTCTGTAAAATATGTTAAAAAAAAAAAAAAAAAGACCATTTGAATTTTACGTCCAACTTGAATAAAGAAAATGTGAAATAAAGTGTTTTAATAAATTCATGTTTTTTTTTTTTTTTTAGTGTTATATTGGTGGTTGTAGTGAGAAAGATTATGAGAATTATTAATAGCGTCAACTACATACGTGATGTATTGTTCTATTGGACATCCAAACTCAAGATATTATTAATCTCCGCCCGATCATGTATGTATGTAAAATCTTGCAAGAAGTATGTCCCTGAGATGCAAAATTCTTATCGGCCTAGAAACTCGAGGTTTCTACTTTACAGTGAGGTAGTGATATCTGGAAATGTGTGTAAAACATTCGAAAATAATAAATAATAATAATAATAGATGTTTTAATATAAATTTTAAAAAATCGAAAAAAAAATCTTCTATATAATAAAAGGCAATGTCTGTGTGTCTGTGTGTCTGTCTTATACACTATACGTTTCGCGACCGCGCGTCGGAGAGCTACGAAATTTGGCAATCGGAGACCCGGGGGGGAGGGAAGGGGACACGTGAAAACCGATTTTTAAAATTTTAATTATTTTTTTATTTATTTAATGTTTTATGCGATTTCGACCGTTTTTTGCCCTTTTTTCTCCACGATCCAGACATCGTAGAAAAAAACAAATTACACCATCGGAAAGAGCAGAGAATTTCGAGTAAAAATATATCAATTTCAAATCTGAATTTCGATTTCTAATATTTTTTAAAGATTTTAAAACAAAAGTCACTTTTTGCTCAAGAAAACGATTTTTGGTTTTTAAATTCTCGCATCGTGAAAAGTACTCATAATTTCGACTAATAATTTACATTTTCAGAAAGGTCAAACATCTGGCATTCTTACAAGTCTAATCTGGTCCAGAAATAATGAAAATTGCCTTCAGGATCGCAATTTTAAAGACGTCATGATTTTAAATTTCTCGCCGTTCCGCTCGGCGTGACGCTTCGTTTCTCCCCCGCTGAAGCAGGGAAGGTGGTGGGTGGGGACGTCAAGGTGGAGGTGACGTCACGGTTCTGAATAGAGCGCCTTTGCTCTATATAAATTATTATATTTATATTTTAAATGATTATATTTTAAATGAGGTTGGTGGTAGGGGAAGGAGGATACGGCCCCTGTGGATGCCTCCCCCACTGGGTTCCCGTCTAAATTGAGTGAATATGTAGAAAGTTATGGAGATTGTCGCGGAGGGCGCGGCAGCCCAGTGGTTAGCGCGCGGGAATTGCACTCAGTAGGCCCGGGTTCGATTCCCGCCACTGCCAAAACTTACGCCACGTTCACGCAGAGTACGATCACGTTGAACATGTGGGTTCGTGAGTCCTTCCGAGAGGTTGGTGGTAGGGGAAGGAGGGTACGGTCTAAATTGGGTGAATAAAAAGAAAGTTATGGAGATTGTCGCGGAGGGCGAAGTAGCCCAGTGGTTAGCGCGCGGGAATTGCACGCGGTAGGCCCGGGTTCGATTTCCGCCACTGACATGGAGTACGATCACGTTAAACATATGGGTCCGTATGTTTTTCCGAGAGGTTGGTGGTAGGGGAAGGAGGGTACGTTCCCTGTGGATGCCTCCCCCACTGGGTTCCGGTCTAAATTGGGTGGCACATCCTGGCCGTCCAACCAGTTACCAGGCCCGGGTTCGATTCCCAAAATTGCCGCCGTGTTTACGCGGAGTACGAACACGTTAAACATGTGGGTCCGTGAGTCCTTCCGAGAAGTTGGTGGTAGGGGAAGGAGGGTACGGTCTAAATTGGATGAATAAAAAGAAAGTTATGGAGATTGTCGCGTAGGGCAAAGTAGCCCAATGGTTAGCGCGCGGAAATTGCACTCGGTAGGCCCGGGTTCGATTCCCAAAATTGCCGCCGTGTTTACGCGGAGTACGATCACGTTAAACATGTGGGTCTGTAAGTCCTTCCGAGAGGTTGGTGGTAGGGGAAGAAGGGTACGGTCCCTGTGGATGCTTCTCCCACTTGGTTCCGGTCTAAATTGGGTGAATAAAAAATAAGTTATGAAGAATATCGCGGAGGGTGAAGTACCCCAGTGGTTAGTGCGCGGGATTTGCACTTGGTAGGCCCGGGTTCGATTCCCAAAATTGCCGAATAAAAATAAAGATATGGAGATTGTCGTGGATGGCACGGTAGCCCAGTGGTTAGCGCGCGGGAATTTCACTCGGTAGGCCCGGGTTCGATTCCCGCCATTGCCAAAACTGCAGCCGTGTTCACGCGGAGTACGATCACGTTAAACGTGTCACGTTAAACGACGCCATGATTTTAAATTTGTCGGCTACCGGCTCAGTTCTTCAACGGCATTTCCCCCCCATCCGCAGTAGTTTCTTCCCCGTCTCCATGGAGACCGCGCTTTCGGTTTTAAATGAATTACGAGCATAAGCGTTGTATACATCGGGCGAAATTATTATATTTATATGATATTTTAAATGGATATTTTAAATAATTTAAATGATTGAATTATGGTGGTTTGAATTGTGGTGATGTATTTGAAATTATTATATTTATGGATTGGTGGAACGATATGGATGATTTTTTGATTTTAAATGGATATTTTAATTTATGGATATTTTAATTTATAGATATTTTAAATGGATATTTTAATTTTATGGCTATTTTAAATGATGGAACGATGGAACGAGGATGGTGGAATTAAGAGCCTAGCATATGGTCATTATAAATTTAAATTAGCGCGCGGGAAGTTAGCGCGCGAGAATTGCACTCGGTAGGCCTGGGTTCGATTCCCGCCACTGATGCGGAGTACGATCACCTTAAACATATGGGTCGATAATTCCTTCCGAGAGGTTGGTGGCAGGGAAAGGAGGGTACGGTCTCTGTGGATGCCTCCCCCACTGGGTCCTGGTCCAAATTGGGTGAATAAAAAGAAAGTTATGGAGATTGTCGCGGAGGGCGCGGTAGCCCAGTGGTTAGCGTGCGGGAATTTCACTCGGTAGGCCCGGGTTCGATTCCCTCCACTGACAAAACTGCTGCCGTGTTCACGCGGAGTACGATCACGTTAAACATGTGGGTCCGTAAGTCCTTCCGAGAGGTTGGTGGTAGAGGAAGGAGGGTACGGACCCTGTGGATGACTTTCCCACTGGGTTCCGGTCTAAATTGGGTGAATAAAAAGAAGGTTATGGAGATTGTCGCGGAGGGCGCGGTAGCCCAGTGGTTGGCGCGCGGGAATTGCACTCGGTAGGCTCGGGTTCGATTGCCGCCACAGCCAAAACTGCTGCCATTTTTACGCGGAGTTAAACATGTGGATCCGTAAGTCCTTCCGAGAGGTTGGTGGTAGGGGAAGGAGGGTACGGTCCCTGTGGATGCCTCCCCCACTGAGTTCCTGTCTAAATTGGGTGGCACTTCCTGGCCCTCCAAACAGTTACCTTACACTTTACTGGTAGGTCGCGCCAGCGAGTGTGCCACGGTTAGAATTTGCCACGATCAGAATTTTCAAGGGTAGCGAACAGGCTGGTCGCCAAAGGCGGCTAGTAAATAATAAAAGGCAATGTCTGTGTGTCTGTCTTATACACTATACGTTTCGCGACCGCGCGTCGGAGAGCTACGAAATTTAGCAATCGGAGACCTAGGGGGGAGGGAAGGGGACACGTGAAAACCGATTTTTAAAATTTTAATTTTTTTTTTATTTATTTAATGTTTTATGCGATTTCGACCGTTTTTTGCCCTTTTTTCTCCACGATCCAGACGTCGTAGAAAAAAACAAATCACACCATCAGAAAGAGCAGACAATTGCGAGTAAAAATATATCAATTTAAAATCTGAATTTCGATTTCTAATATTTTTTAAAGATTTTAAAACAAAACTCACTTTTTGCTCAAGAAAACGATTTTTGGTTTTTAAATTCTCGCATAGTAAAAAGTACTCATAATTTCGACTAATAATTTACATTTTTAGAAAGGTCAAACATCTGGCATTCTTACAAGTCCAATCTGGTCAGGAAATATTCCGTATTGCCCACAGGATCGGGATTTTAAAAGTTTCCGAATTTCAATTTCTCGGCGTTCCGCTCGGCGTGCCGCTTCGTTTCTCCCCCGCTGAAGGAGGGAAGGTGGTGGGTGGGGACGTCAAGGTGGAGGTGACGTCACGGTTCTGCTGAATAGAGCTCCTTTGCTCTATATAAATTATTATATTTATATTTTAAATGATGGGACGATATGGATTTTTTAAATGTATATTTTAACTTTTGGATATTTTAAATGGATATTTTAATTTTATGGAAATTTTAAATGATGGAACAATGAAACAATGGAATGAGGATGATGGAATTAAGCATATGGTCATTTTAAATTGCAAATTAGCGCGCGGGAAGTTAGCGGTAGGCCCGGGTTCGATACCCGCCACTGCCAAAACTGCCGCCGTGTTTACGTGGAATACGATCACGTTAAATATGTGGGTCCGTAAGTTCTTCCGAGAGGTTGGTGGTAAGGGAAGGAGGATACGGCCCCTGTGGATCCCTCCCCCACTGGGTTCCCGTCTAAATTGGATGAATATATAGAAAGTTATGGAGATTGTCGCGGAGGGCGCGGCAGCCCAGTGGTTAGCGCGCGGGAATTGCACTCAGTAGGTCCAGGTTCGATTCCCGCCACTGCCAAAACTTACGCCACGTTCACGCAGAGTACGATCACGTTAAACATGTGGGTTCGTGAGTCCTTCTGAGAGGTTGGTGGTAGGGGAAGGAGGGTACGGCCTAAATTGGGTGAATAAAAAGAAAGTTATGGAGATTGTCGCGGAGGGCGAAGTAGCCCAGTGGTTAGCGCGCGGGAATTGCACGCGGTAGGCCCGGGTTCGATTTCCAAAATTGCCGCCGTGTTCACGCGGAGTACGATCACGCGGAATAAACATGTGTGTCTGTAAGTCCTTTCGAGAGGTTGGTGTTTGGGGAAGGAGGGTACGGTCCCCGTGGGTGCCTCTCCCACTGGGTTCCGGTCTAAATTCGGTGAATAAAAAGAAAGTTATGGAAAATGTCGCGGAGGGCGAAGTACACCAGTGGTTAGCGCGCGGGAATTTCACTGGGTAGGCCCGGGTTCGATTCCCGCCACTGCCAAAACTGCAGCCGCGTTCACGCGGAGTACGATCCCGTTAAACATGTGGGATCGTAATTCCTTCCGAAAGGTTGGTGGTAGGGGAAGGAGGGTACGGTCCCTGTGGATGTCTCCCCCACTGAGTTCCGGTCCAAATTGGGTGGCACTTCCTGGCCGTCCAAACAGTTACCTTACACCTTCTGGTAAGGTCGCGCCAGCGAGTGAGCCACGGTTACAATTTGCCACGGTCAGAATTTTCAAGGGTAGCGAACAGGCTGGTCGCCAAAGGCGGCTAGTATATATAATAAAATAAAAAGACTATTTTAAAAATTGGAATATGTTATAAATTAAATGCGCTTATGAAACTGCTTAGTACTATTTTTTTAAATGTATACATTAATATGTGAATTTGCTATTGGTAATTTTACCAAAGTAACAATATGAGCCAAATTAAATGCACTTTATATTTTGTGCATGACTTACTTAAAATGTTAAATATATTGATTTCATTTTTTATTATCAATCCTGAGCTGTTTATTGAAAAAAATAATACTATTTTAGTTTTAATATTTATACTTATTATCGAATCACTTCGAAAAAATTAATAGCAATTATAAAGAAACTTATCTGTTAAATATAAAAATTTGTAAAACTGTGTGTGATAAAGTGTGGATGCACATATTACATGATCAGAGACGCATTTTAAGTGAAAAGTGATCGATTCGTAGTCTAGATCGGTTTGTAGTTTTTAATCTATGCCATTTCCACCATGGATTAAAAGGCTTTAGTTTTATATATAAAAGAGAAAGACGTTTCTAAGGCAAATATCTCCTGAACTACGGGATCGATTGCGTTGAAAATTTTAAAGCCAATGATACTGTCTATATGGGGATAATCTGATAAAAGTGCAGAATAACGAAAATTAAAAATTTCCTTCTGCCAGTCCGGTGGTCATGACCGCTTATAACACGAAAACGGCTCAATCAATTTACATACTTTTTTACTGGTTTAAACAAAAGGTTTAGAGTCATTCAGATTTTTTTCGCGTTAATGTATAAAAAGGAATATTTGAAAACATGCTGGGAACAAACAGGTTTATGGTTAAAAACTGAAGTCTTTAAGGTGTTAGAAAATACAAGTGCCATTCATTAGTATTAAATTAAAATCACGAGAAATAAGTAAAATTTGGCAGATACGTTGGAGTTGAAACAGAAAACTATTAGAAAACATCCACCTTTGTGAGTGGAACGTGCTAAATCCACAATAATAATATTAACAATAATTTATTTAGCGATACTTAATACTTCTTTCATTTTATGAAACTTTCTTGATAAATTGATTCTGAAAAAGTTTAATATCTCGAGAATGGTTCATGCTCTAAAAAAGTTTAATATCTCGATGTCAGCGTTCTAAAATAAGCGCCATACGTTTTCTTGAGAAAAATTACGTTAAACACGATTGTTTATTTACATGATTGACTGTTCTGATCTGATTAAAAACAATATCGAAAATTCTCGACGATTTGGAATCTTTGACGTATTTATAATAGGATTCCAGTGATAATCATACTAAATTGAGACGCTCTATTCATTCGTGAGATATCGCGTCTACAGTCGCGGACATACATCACCTCATAATATTTCTATTCATAATATTACATTATTTTACTTATATATGGAAAGCAATACAAACTGTGGACGTTATAAAAATATACTTTTAGTGCATTCAAACGTGCAAATTTGACTTCCTTAAACTGACCATTTTCATAACTTTCTTAAAATAATAAAATCAAAAGGAAACACCCTGCACTGTGAATGGCGGCGAGGGTCGAATCTACGTAAATTCCAATGTGAAATCAGCGATTACAGTGGAGTCGCCAAGGGGATGGTTTTCACAATCCTCTCCTTTGTTCCAGTATTAAAATTGTACATCTCAAATACTGGTGTCCAATGTTCATTTGATTACGTTTTTAGTAAAACCTTAACACACACGAACAGCGGACACCTCCAACTAAAACTAATGAGATTATTTTTAATTTCAAAGTCCCAAAAGTATATTTGGTTCTGTGTACTTATCTACAAATAGCAGGTCTTCCAATAATTAACTATGATTTTGGTGGTTAAAAACGCATCTGTAAAAAGTGTTTATAATGCGTAAATATGCACTTGAATCATACATTTAAATTATACTCTTATACTCTTCAATAACAATTGTTAAAAATAATAATATATATATGTATATATATTTGGTAATTTTGAGAATGGTTACGGATATATTCTTAATTATTGTCTAATATATATAAAGGATTAAAATAAGTTTGAAAGTTGTCCAGAAACTTTATAGCAGAACTTGTTATAAATTTTTAATCAACTATGAATCATACTTATCTAATAAAAATCATAAATCACACATTTTCACATGTTACAACATATAAACAACTTTTTTAATACGTAATGGACTAGAGTTCGGCGAAATGATATTTAAAGAATTGAGGACTATAAATTTTCTGTTGTAATTACCCCCCTCCCCCCCTCTCTAAATTGTTTTGGGAAACATTTCAATAGCTAGCGTTTTATAAAATCTAAAAGAAATTAGAATATTTTGTAGAGTTTGCGTCATGGCAATATTGCATTTTCCCTATCCATAGGCTTCGACACATAAAGAGTTATCGCAATGCCTTCATAAAAGCCATCAAGGATTTTCAAATCACATCAAGTATCCTTAGGGAAGTATATACACCATTTACAGGCCAGTGACGTGTAATTTATGATGGCTTAAAACACTTAATGCATGGAATTCCGTTTTATTTTATTAAACTTTTATCGGAAACTTAAAATCTTGGCAGTTAGATATGAAGTTAATCTTGTATCTTTAGAGCCCTAAACATCATCTATTTTATAGGATAAAAGTATAAACCTTTCTCAAAGGCCCTGAAAATAAAAAATACTTTGTAACAGCGCAAGACAGTTGATTATCATTTGATGACACATTTAATCATCTTGTATCAACTAATATTCAATCAACCGTCTTATGTTGTCTTATTATTATTTTGAGATTATTTAAGATAACAGTTTGAAAATAAATTTTTAGATCTTTTTAAAGATGTCCAATGTAGAACGCCAGTGATTTTTTTTCAGCATATGTCGCAAAAGTTTTCTACATATAATAGATTGAAAACGCACTCGGCAAGGTCTTTCTTTTTCAATATTATACAAAAATTGCACTACCTCGGTATTTTGCAGATTAAAATAGTCTATTAGTGTTTTGAACAGATCTTTTTCAATAACACAAAGAGAACAATGAAATATAGTCGGAGAAATCCCAAGAAAGGTTTTTCCTGAAACAAGGATATCTAAGTTCATTATCAACCTTTTTCTGTGCACCAGCATTTAAAATTGGAGTCTTTTAGATTTGGAGTCTTTATGCGACAATCATATTCCACAGTGTTTAGCTCCACTTGTATCACAATCATTATCAGAATGAAAAAATATGTATCTTGTTTATCCAAATCATTCATTTAAGATATTTCGTAAAAATTCTTTTTTTTTTCAAGTTGCCAAATGACGCCAAAACATTTAGTATATTAATACACTGATATAAACTATTTTAAATCCATTAGCATTCATAGCGTATAGTTATCATTTCCCCTCACTATTGTCATTGGTCACTCACTATTGTCACTATCATCATTGTTCTGGAAATTGTCATTGTTTTCCATAGGAAATAACGTTACAAAAATTTTAAAATTCGAATTCTAATAATGATCATCTGATCATCACGAGAAATTATAACTAGTCCTAGTTTTTCACATAATGTATTTACGCATAACAGTTGATAGCGGTAGATGCATTCCTTTTCGAGTTATTGTATCCACACCCCCACATACATACACACGCCTTTACAAAAGTGTTTGAAATGTGTTCGGGATATTTTAAAACGTGCTGATCCGTCAACATCTCAAATTTTCAGGAAAACAATATTTTAGCTATCCACTAGTAAAAGAAAGTAAAAATCTTCAGGTTTGGAACTGGGTACAGATCTAAAATCTCTTCTCGAGAGGACGCCTAACCGGCACTGAAATCGAATACGAAAAGAAATTGTAACTTACTTGTGACAAGTAACTAGAGTTTGAAACACTTAACACCAGTAAGAGCTGTCCCTATCAAGCTTTGCACAAGATAGGCAAGCACAACAGGAAAAATCTGACATTATCTTGGAAGATAAATATTATCTCGAGTCAATATTTCGAGCTCCTCTCCATAGTTCTTCAAAACCAACAAATTTATCAGCATCGAGAATAGTTAATGCTATTTGTAGTCATTCAAAATCAGGGTAGAAAAGGAAGTGGGGAACACGTTATAATGCTTTCCGAAAACGTTATTTCATTTGCTTGTATACGACAGACAGCGAAGTCCAAAAGTTGATAGCGAAGGGAGAACACTACAAAAATATGTGTAAAAATGTATTAATTTTTTCGAAACATATGCACACCCCAAAATACGTACCAGCCAATAAAGACAAACCGAGTTTTCTCCACCCCGAAAATTCACGTTTTTAAAGTTCTAGAGCGATTTAGGTACATGCATACAGGATCGAACGCGTTTTAATAATATTCTTAAGATGAGTTTACATTTTTTAAACACATCGCAACATTCGTCATTAGTTGTAGCTAATGTTTTATATGATGAAATCATCAAATTCATATTGAGGTTTCAACATGAAAATGCAAAATTCTATACTGAATATTAATTACATGAAGTGCGAATAGGGCATTGATGAATATGAAAGATATTCCTTTTTTTATGTGTGTTAAGAAACATATTTTCAACAATTATGCATAGTGCAGAAGCTGTGAGTTATATAATTTTATATATATATTTATTTATATTATTGAAGCTTATAAAAAAAAAAAAAAAAAAAAAAAAAGTCAATTAATATTGTATTTATATATCTATATAATATAATTTTGGTAAATATGTATATATATATCTAGTTTAATCTAGATTCTCAGTTATTGAGTATTTCATAATCTAAAGGAACTCTAATGAATATATTTTCTTTAATAAATAATTTCTTTTTAAATATAAAAAAAAAATTGGGAATTTATTTATGTATTTGTTTTATATTATTATCATTTTATTTAAGGTTCTCATGTCAATACCTGGATAATACCACTATACGAAATTTATAATTTTAATTTATTTAGTTTGTTTGCCCATTTAAGATTTAATTGGATTGACATGAGAATCCGACCCGTGAAAATTCGTTGCATCAGGGATCTTGATTTGAATGGAGTAATTGATTTATAATATTTTCATTAAGCTCTTAAAGCAATTACCATTAATTTTTCTAATTATTCTATTCAAATTGATTCATGCAGCATGTTTATCACAACAAATATAGATCAGTAATTCCGAACTTAAGATTCAAAGAACCCTGGGGTTGGTTCTACGAGAATTTCCAACAGCTTGCGAAGAAAACTTATCATCCTTTTTTGCAATTGAGTAAAAAAAGTAGGTACCTTTGACGTGGCAATTATATTAACACAAAATCATTACAAAATATGTATATACTGTTTGTAATCGTAATCAGTACTTCAAAAGTAAAGTAAAAATGATTATTATTTTCTATTAATTAATAGTAGTTTATAAATAGATATCAACAATAAATATTCTTGTAATATTTCATTTAAATGTATGAGTTTATTGTTTGAAAAGCCTACTGTTTTACATGTTATATGGCTTCCCTGAAAACTCCAAAGAAATTAACGGGAGTGTGCCTCATCTTGACTTTTTCATACTAGAATCTCTTTTTAAGCAGCTTGATTTTTTTTTCACATTTATCCTTGTCAAATGCCTGTCTTTTTGAGAGGTTCTTCGCTTGGGATTTACGCTGTGCCACCCGTAAGCAAAAGGTTAAATATCTGTATCGTGGATTTAAATGATCACAATTATATCATTTTACCTTTCATTTTAAAGAGCTTGAAAAATTTTTTTTGATCGATACCAAATTTGATAATGTACCCCCCGGGGGTGTAAATCCCCCCGGTTACTAAAATGACGAACACAAAAATTGTATCACGACTATTTTTCACTACAATTATGGAAACTATTATGTTTCGTTATCATTGAGCCATAAATAATTCCTTTTAAAGTTTACGTCAAACTTTGTCCTATGTTGCCATGTTAAGAAAGTATAAAATGTCGAATAAACATGTGTATTTTGTAATAAGTAAAATTTTTTGCTCAAATTAAAAAATTCTATTTAATTCTAGATTTTTCGTTAATAAAGCAGAATATAAGGTCTCGTGAAAATCCCTTAATTTATGGCAGCTATCAAGAAATCGACCACAGACAGACATCACTCTAAAAATAGTTAAAACGTGTTCAGGAGGTCCTAAAACACGTACCGGCATCAAATTTTCGAATTCAAAAATTTTCGTGAAAGCAGTACTAGCTCAATACAACGTATAAGTAAAAATTATTATTATGTGAGCTTGGCAGCTGCTCTTCGGTTTATGAGTTGGTTGGCTAAGCTTAATATAAGCATAGACTAAATCATGGAGGTAAAAGAAGTTAAAACTTCATGTAGGGAAAACGGAAAAATGGATCCAGAGCTTTTAAAGCAGTAGTGTCGCCAGAAAAAAATTTCTAGGGGGAGAGGGGGGGGGGGGGGACACACATCACTCTGTATAACGATATATTATAGACAGTTTGAAACTTCTATTTGAATTTATTTCTGAATTTGAACATCTTTATCAGCAGCACTGCCGAAAATGTATAAAATTATCATAAATATTTGAAAACACAAATTATCCATGTTACTTTTATTGCGTGATCTACCTTTATATCAAATTTCGAGTCCCTATCTCAATACAAACTGGGAGTTTCACGTTCATTCCACAATTCGAACAGTTTTGCTTTTATGACACCCCTTAAAATGATAAATATATTTGAAAACACCATTTATTTATGCTGATTTTATCACATTAACAACCTCTGTACTAAATTTCAAGTCTCTAGCTCAATAAACCCGGTGTTTCATGCTCACTCGACAATTTGAACATTTTAATTAGTATGAGCAACACTTAAAGAATTTAAATGTTCCTATTTTCGTAAATTATAAATTATCGATAGAGTTTAGCCCAACCTGTGCATTAAATTTCAAGCCTTTATGACAGTTGAAACTACGTTTTACACTTGAAAAGAATGTTTATTTCCTCAAAACGTCCTTTAGAACAGTTATGTTGACTTCGGAAACACCACTACGTGTTTCCTTCATTGGCCAGTGTTCAATCAGCATCCCAAATTTGGTGAAACTGGGATAAACGGTATGGATTTGTATGAAAAGAGGAACATACAGACACATTTTCAGAATTATAGTATAAAATTTCTACTCCAAAATTTTGGCAAGTACAGGTATCTTAAACAAAACAAGGCGTGCCCGTTCATAGAATTTTAGCCAGAAAATACACACTTGCCTTTTAACCTGTGTTAGCATCCGTGTATCGTCGTATCATCCCCGGTAAATCACTTCCGTCTCCTCCTGCAATCCGATGGCACCTAAAGATAACTTGGCTCGAATCACAAAAAGCTGACTTAGTTCAAGGTTCGTGCGTCCTGGGCTCTTTGTCATTTCGTAAACAATGAAAGGGGGAAGTCATAAAGTAAAGGGTAAAATTCTACTCGGTTGATATAATTCGAAACCATCTTTAAACTTACATGGATAATATTTTCTTGCTCATCCTTCTTACCCTTGACAAGACGGAGGAAAAATAAAAGGCTACCCTTGACAAGAGGGAGGAAAAATAAAAGGCTAATCGGGAAAATGTTTTAATCACTTCCTTGTGTATGCGTGTAACCATTAAATATTGATCCTTTTCAAGTGACAGGTTACGAGACAAGTTCTTTTGTTTTGTGTAATTTATTTATTCCGAAAAGGGTTTCAGATATTATTCACTTCAATATTTCTGTCGGAGTTTTAATAATGGCCACCGAAACACTGTATACCGAGAGATGGAATCAGAATAAGTTAAATGATAGTCATTATCGTATACGTAAACAGTTTTTGAATGACAAACATGAGTGGAATTTTAAATAGTGGTGATAGTACACAGAAGGGCAAATAAAAGTATTTAAGTGCGTATATTTGGCATTCAGTGCGTTTGGCTTTCATGAACACTTGTTGAAGAGCAGAGCCGGATTAAGACTCTTTGGGTCCCTAAGTACAGAACATTTTGGTGCACCTTGGTAGAAGGCACCAAAGGGGGAAGATTCTCATAATATCATTTGTCTTAAATATTGATTTACTTTTGGCAGTATAGGCAAATACTAAAATATTTAGCAAGGGTCTGCAAATGCTATTAGACGCTAGGCTCCATCAAATCCTACCCTGTCAATCCTACCCAGTAAATTTTCTGCCCTATTCGCGCTTTGTTAACTTTCGCGGCACACATATTTCGTCGAAATTCTGCTCAAACAGTTTCGAAATATTTTCTTATAGATAAAATGCTATGCTTAGATTATATTAAAACTAAATTTAATACCCAATAAAACATAGAATATATGTTTTATTTTAATTTAAAATATTTTTGGTGCTGCCATCTGTTGTCGTAATTTAATTCATACCGACTATTTTTATTTTTTAATGAACATTTTTAAATGTCTATTCCTTCTAATACGCTATTAAATACAACAACAGATCATATATAATGCCATAATCACGGAAACGTAATTGAACTTGGACTTGAAGACAAAGGAACTTGAAGACAAAACTGCAGTCCTCAGTGATGTACATTCAGATTCCTTATCAAATTTATAGAATGATAAATTACCTTTCCGTGATTGTGGCATTATTATATATGATCTGTTGTTGTATTTAACACTGTATTAGAAGGAATAGATATTTAAGAATGTTCATTAAAAAAAATAAATAATCGGTATGAATTAAATTACGACAACAGCACCAAAAATATTTTGGATTAAAATAAAAAATATAGTCTATGTTTTTTGGGGCATTAAATTTAGTTTTAATATAATCTAAGCATTGCATTTTATCTTTCAGAAAATATTTCGCAACTGTTTGAGCAGAATTTCGGCGAAATATGTGTGCCGCGAAAGTTAACAAAGCGCGGATAGGGCAGAAAATTTACTGACGCTCACCCTTAAACAAAACTTACACATTCCTTTACATCCCGGTCGTCCAAACAGTGCTCAAGTCCTTGGACGAGTCGGGAGGTCTGGGTCTTCCACATTCCTTTACAACGGCCGCTTACTTTGCTGCTTATGCCCTCAGGTGAGTCGGGCGGCCTGGGCTTTCCACATTCCTCTACATATTTTTGACGATTGTCTCCGCCAGATCAACCAATCAGAAAGCAAGATCGCTTTATTTCTTACTAATTCCACACTGTATCGTAAATTGATTTCAGAATTTACGGTATAGCGGGGAGTGGGGGCCTGACAGATAAATAAAATTTAGAAGTGGGCCACGAGTAAAATAAAAGGTTGAACTGACATAAATTACTATTGCCTAGTTCCATTCTTTTTTTAAGCTAAACATTTCTTGTGATGGTTTTATTTTTACTATCAGTTTGTTAACAGAAAACATATTTTTACGTTGGTCAATTCCCTTTGTAACGGATGTTAGTGGGTTAAAACGGTTAGAGGTATAACAAAAGGGAAAAAAATGATTAAAGTTTTCTTTCGACTTTAACAAATGCAGTATTTCGAAATCTTTCATCTTCGTCACGAATTTGACCTCTCTTATAAGTTTACGCCATTTGCACGGATGATATAACCGCGACACACATTTAATTTTGACAGGTTATAAAACTCGAAAAATAATATTCATTGATTTCCAAGTTTAATAATGCATAGCAGGTAAACCGGAAAAAAAAATAATAATGATGGAACAATTTCAAACTGAGTCAACGCATAACTTGAACCTGTTTCTCAATAACAAGTTTTATTAACGAAGCAAAAACGTGAACAAATCTGGTTGGTACGAGTAACACGAATCTTTGGATAGTATGGGTAACCTTCAACCACTGGTTACTGTTTCGATGAGATAACGACCTGTTTTCAATGTTCGTGAAGTCAATTAAGCCTCTCTCCTCCATTATGACAAACAGCACGAAAGGAAATGCACCCAAACTTAGAATGAGGTTAACTCTGATTTACGGCGATTGTTTTGCAATGCGACTCTTAGGAACATCAATGAGATGTTCCTAATGTATGAATAGGAAATTTATGACTCACAAGAAAATCAAAATATAGACTTTTTAAGAATTTTGACATTGGTTCGAAAATATTGGAATCCATTTCATATACCATGAATATAGTTCTACTTGTATCGCAATCGTTACCAGAATGGAAAAAGAATGTATCTTTTTCAGATTTTGTACCCAAGTTATTCTTTTAAAATATTTCGCTAAAATCATATTTTTTAAAGTTGTATTGAGTATTAAGGGCAAGGAAAAAAAAATTCTTATGGAAACTGAATCAACCGTGAATGTAATGTGCAAATACACATATTTAATATGTTTGGAAATTTTCTATGAGAATTAAAAATTAAATTCTTAACAAGTTCGATGAGGGATCTAAATATTTTATTACGTGTTTCCCTTGACTTTCATATTCAAATTAAAATAGACTTTCCTGTGTATTGTGTTTTCCCACATATACCGTTTTTAATCGGTTCCACAAAGAAACACAAAACCGGGATTCTACTGTAACAAAATTGCAAAATGTCAGAAATTTATTTTCATTGTAATTCAGTTATTACAATAAATTTCGGTTTCTTCGGCATGAAATGTTTCAAAATTTCCGATTGTTTGCCATGCCTCTCGAACGGCATCCTGGTCCATTCGGCTGTACTGGGGTACATTTATTGTAATAGAGTAAATGCTTTAACATGCAGATTTATGCTCATTGAAGTGCACCGTATAATTTTAAAATTAATTTAAATGTTTTTCGCGTACCGTACAGTGTATGTCAGACTGTGTAACGTTTTAAGCAAAAAATATTTCATTTATTGTCCATTATTTTATTTTAAATTGATTTTCCCATTTATTTTAACATCCGATAATTTGGAATTATTGTATGTTTATTTTACTTGTAACCCTGTTAAAATATATAGCATGAAACTTTAATTGGTAATTTTTATCTCCGGTTTTCTGTCTCTCCAAATTAATGTATCATGTTTAGCTAACTGCTGCCGCATATAGTTACATAACCCACAAAAAGGGAACAAAGCCGCCCATATAATTTGTAGGGCCACGTCTATGAACATTTATAACGGGCTCCCCCTCTCCATATTTGATTTTTATCTCATTGTAAATTTTTCAAGTCTCCCCCTCCCCCTTCCAAGGGAAAAAAACAAACCCGAGTCCCTTTTTGGCGCTCTCCCTTCCGTACTCGAGTGGTGTCCGTCCCCTTTGTGGAGCTTTCTCAAGCTTAAAATCAAGCTCCATAGTGCAGCGATGGACCTAGGTTTCGTGCTTATTAGTGGTTATGTGCACCAAATAGCCGATAATTGTTCTGGCAGCAAGAAAACAATGTACCGTAATGAACTATAAAATCATCCAAGCAGCAGGTATTAAACTTCTGATTGAGCTGAAATGGCGATTCATAGTCACCAGAACCCGCTTCACGTGGAATGCATTTTCTATACGTTAAAAAATTCCAGAGGCTTTTAATATAAATTTTGATTATTATGCATAAAAATCAGATATGATCGGCAATAGGTTCAAAATTACGTCGTCTGGCCCACTCACTCGAAAACCGTTGTCCATGTCACATTTATTGTATAATACTGTATGTAAACACGCATAAACATAGGCGTATCCGTGAAAAAAATATCAGACGTAGGTTATTTCCGGTATTCTGCAGCTTTGGCTCCGGGACCGGATATGACTGGATAATGAACGTAAAAAACCCGACCCATTTTCTGGGAAACCAAGTGGAACATTGTATAGCGCGAGGGTTAACACACAACACTTCCGAGTGGGCTTGATATGCGAATATTGGTGATAACAAAATCCTGGAAATGGAGTTAATAGACATAACTAATGCTACTTTTAATGAGAGCGATAGATACATAGAGAGACAGATAATATCGTGTTATAGCGCATTGACCAAAATAAATTCTGAGCTTCATCATATAGATGCAAGACCATGCACACAAAATCTGTGTTACTTTTCCCAAGTATTCGCTTGTTAAGCTTTTTTTAGCCACTTCATAAACTGATAAATTTGATACCCGGGCCAATTATTAAGTAACTCCCACCCCGGGAAAAATCTATTTTCTCAAAAATGTTTGTTTGAGGGCGCGTCTAAGTTAAAAAGTTCGAAATGTGATATAATTGAAACATGCACTTTCCGATACGATAGACTTGGAATTAGGTACAAGGACATATGGCAATATAAAAAAAGAAGGTACACTAGTTTTCCAATATTTGTTATTCTAGGGGTGCAGCACATCAAAATGTTAGATTTATCGTGTCAATGAGAAAGGCTTTCTTAGGCGACCAGAAAATCAAAATTTGGTGGACAGTAGACATTTCAAGAATATTCATGGGCAATATAATAGTTTTAAAAATGTTCATTTAGGAGGTTATGCACATCGTAATGTGCAGACTAAGCACAAACACAAAACATACTTGCTGTCAAGAATGCACTTCCCAATTTCTTATTTTAAAAATTATTTTGATTTTCTATTATTATTTTTTTTATGTGCAATTTTCCCCCCTTTAAATGTAAATATCTAATTATACTTTTTACTTTCCCTGAAATACATGGTAATGTATAGGGGAAGTATTGGAATCATGTCGAAAATCGCAAGTCGAGTTTTCGACGGATCTACACGTTTCAAGACCTCTAGAATACGAAAAAACCATTTTTAGAGTGGACGTATCCACTCTAACTAAAAAACTATTTGACCGAATTTCATGAAATTTGATAGGTAAGTCACTTGTGACCGAATCTGTTGCTGATTACTTTTGGGTACGGTTCGGGATAAAAGAATCCCCCTTTTTTGCGAAATGACCCGCAAAAGCTTGTATCCACTCTATCTGAAAAACTAATGGACCGAATTCCACAAACTTCGGTAGATAAATCACTTATGGGATACCCTGGTGCTGATTAGATTTTGGTACGATTCGAAAAAAAATAACCTGCCTTTTTTTGCAAAATGGTCCTCAAAAATCGTCAAAATCTAAGCTAAAGAACTACGTATGCTCAAATATATCCATTTAATGCTTGTTTAACACGTAATTTTTAACGAAGAAAAGAAAAGACCAACCCCATTACACTAGGACTAGCCGTTCTCGAGATATTTTAGTTTTTCATATATTCTCTACGCCACCTTTGAAATAAATCCGGATACCGAATGAGAACGAAAATCGAATTAAAAGTGGAATAAATTTAATTGAAATAAAGAGAACGTGGAGATAAGTCTGTAGGGAAAGTCATGTGCTGCCCACATCAGATTTTTTACTTTCCGTGCAATACATGGTAATGTATAGGGAAAGTATTGGAATCATGTCGAAAATTGCAACTCGAGTTTTCGACGGATCCACACGTTTCGAGACCTTTGAATATGAAAAAACCATTTTTAGCGTGACGTCTGTGTGTGTGTCTGTCTGTCTGTGCAGATTTTGTATCCACTCTAACTAAAAAACTAATACACCGAATTTCACAAAATTTTGTAGGTAAGTCACTTGTGGGCGGGTCTGGTGCTGATTAGTTTTGGGTACGATTCGGGATAAAAGAACCCGCCTGTTTTTGTGAAATGGCCCGCAAAAGCCATTTTTATCCACTCTAGCTGAAAAACTAATGGACCGAATTTCTCAAAATTCGGTAGATGAGTCACGTATAGGTCACCCTGTTGCTGATTAGATTTTGGTACGATTCAGAAAAAAATAACCGCCCTTTTATTGCAGAATGGCCCGCAAAAATTGTCAAAATCCAAAGTAAAAAGCTACGTATGCTCAAATATATCCATTAAATGCTTGTTTAATACGTAATTTTTAACGAACAAAAGAATAATACTAACCCCATTACACTAGGACTAGCCGTTCTCGAGATATATTAGTTTTTTTCGTATTTTCTCCACGCCACCTTTGAAAATAAGTCCAGTTATTAAATGAGAACGTAAATTGAATTAAAAGTGAATTAAATTTAATTGAAATAAAGAGAACGTGGATATAAGTCTGCAGGGAAAGTCATGTGCTGCCCACATCAGATTTTTCTTTTTAAATTTAGTGTAACATGGGTACTACAGAATTCATCAACACGTTCGAATACGCTACAAACGCTCGAATAAAGAATAGAAATCGAGGACACATTCTTCGGGGATTACAAAGCAAATATCGCATGAGAATCGTGATGACGCATACATCGAGATTTGGACTTTTCATCTGGGCACTTTCGAAATCATAACTGAGAATTGTTTTCGTTTGTTTGAATGACCAGAACAGTTAACCGAATAACAATTGCAAAATAACTTCGCCTATTCTATTCAATGGGGGTGATCATTGATGGGTGAGTGATGTGTGAAGGAGGGGGAAGGGCCGCCAATAGAAATTGTGGGCCCCTCTACAAACATTTATCATGAAGGCCCCTCCATATTTGATTTTCTCAATTTTGTGAATCTTTCATGTCTTCTCCAGCTCCTAAAAAGAAAATATTTGCCGTTCGGGCCCACTCTGGAGCTCGGGCCCCTCCACTCTTACAATTAACTGAAGTGTGGCTCAACTCGACTTTCTCATACTAGAATCCATTTTTAAGCAGCTTGGGATTTTATTTATTTATTTATTATTATAATTATTATTATTATTATTTTTGCAAATTTTGCAAGTAAAACGTTGAAAAATATGTATTGCTTGTCCAAAAGATAACGATTATAGTATGTTACCCCTCATTTTGAATGGTTTGAAAAAAATCATTGAAACTATGAAGTTTCGTGATCATTGAGTCACCCCTTTCAAATTTTGTTCTATGTTGTCATGTTAAGAAAATATAAAATTTCAAAAAATTCCACCTAGTCCTATATTTTTCGATAACGAGGTCGAAAATGAAGCTTCGTGAATATCCATTAATATGTGGCAGCTATCGTGTACACAAAAAATCGACCACAGACAGACATCACTTTAAAAGTAGTTAAAACGTGTTCAGGAGGTTCTGAAAACATATATTATCCAAAATCTCGAAATCGAAAATTTTCGGGGAAGAAATACTTCTTCATGCTATTCTAAGTGTGAGAAACTAATAAATCAATTTAAACCTTCATACTACCGCTGAAAATGAGCCTTCATGTATTTACATCACACCTCACCTAGAAGTAGTAAGCTCCTTTTTCACATCTCCCCTAAAAAATATTCACACATCCACTCATTCCTATCATCTAACAAGAAGGCCATTTCTATCATTATTATTTTATTTTTATTTTTCAGGAAGGAGAGGGGGGACCTCAAGTCTACTCTGGGGTGGAAGCAAACATATAGACGTTAAACTTTCGGATTGATAAGTGTAAATGTATCGAATTAATTCAAAAGATATCATGTTCAAATAAATCTTAAAAGGGAAAAGAAAATTGTGCTTAAAGGATGCGCAGTACCGCTGAAAGTCCATAGTCGAAATTTCTATTTTTGACTTTTATGTACGGTATCCAGGGCCGGTTCAAGGATATTTTCGTGTGTGGGCAAGACAGTTTGGGGCCGCCCTTCACACACACACACATATATATACATATATAATACAAATATATAATAAAAATTTTCTTAATGTTTCCTTAATAATTCCTTACTTTATAATGTGACGCAACAAGCCCATTTTCCATTGGTTAATCTTTATCCAATGGCTTGATTCACATCCTCGTAAGGGTCCGCTCGGCCCCCTTGTCTTGGCGCCTTTAAATTTATGATTTTGTGACCTTTTGAGTTCCCGTGTTGTAAAACTCCGCGCCATTGAGACTGACAGTATTGTTTGCCGTTTTGTGCACAATAAATTACACATATAAACTTGTCTCATCACAGTGTGAGATCTATTTCTGGTCTCACACTATCAAATTTTATTCTCATCTAAATTTAGAGTTTTAATTAGCGGTTTAGAAAATGTAATGTCTTACATTTCTTTCTACATGCATACATGTATGCATAATGCAGCAGTAATTTATAATACATAACTGAATTTTGGACTTTATTTGTAATTTCCCTGCTCACAAATGATGTATTGGAAAATAATGACTGGGTCGAAAACTCGAATTTTCGACGGATTAATATACGTTTTGGACATCCTTTAACCCATATCAATTATTTTTAAATGGATGTCTGTGCGTGAGTGTAATGTATGTATGGGTGTGTATAGGAGTCTAGAGAGACAAAATTTCTAGAACAAATGGAGTGAAGTGAACAAAATTTATGATTTTAAAGGAAAATGAACACTCGGACGGTCGCAACTTTTCAAACTTTTTTTAAATCATAAGAAGAAAACGGCATTCAAAAATATTAAATAAACAATCATATTATATGCAAGTTGACGTGAATAACATCTATGTTTGGGGTTTCTATGCAGGGAAAACGAAGCGTTATGAAAAATGTAAACCTTTTGGACACTTATAATAATAATATCAATATTTAAATATTCAAAAAAAATTTCTAGAAAACAAAAAGTGTATGTCCCAGCGAGTGTTTTTATTATTCTTGTTTTCATTTTAAACTATAAAATAAAGATATAAATAGTAAACGACAAAAATACATACTAGGAAATTTAGTATCAAAATTTATATTTATTATTAAGAAAAGCTTTTATAGTTCTCGAGTAATCGTCTTGTCAAATTGAAGAAGATTGAAATTTTTCCATTTTTCAAGTTAGTAACATCTCAAAAACTAAAAGAACTAGATTTAAACAATAAACATAAATTTGTAGCTCTGTGAAAGCCCTACAAGTGTATATAATTGGATTTTGGATCGAACTCTATTTTTTGGGGAAGGGGTGGCTTAAACTTTGAAACATAAAAATGAGTTTTATTTCCATGTTTCATACTTTCATTCGAAATATCTTCAAAAGTATAAAAGATCGATAGAATTATATTAAGTGATAAAAATATGTATGAGGAAATTTAGATTCTAAATTTATATGTATATTTAAAAAAGCTTTTATAGTTTTCGAGTAATCATCTTGCCAAGTGGAAGAAGTTTGAAAATTTGAAGTATTTCAAGTTTGTAATGCTTATATCTTAAAAACTAAAAGTGATATCTATAAACAATTAGTATGAATTTATTGCTCTTTAAGAATCCTACAAGTGTATATAATTGGATTTTAGGTCACTTTCTTGGTTTTTGAAGTACAGTGGTTATAATTTCGATATTTTAACATATCGAAATTATAACCACTATACTTTAAAAACCAAGTTTTCCAATGGGTGGGAATATTTGAAATGCCACGATTGTTGCAGATCAGTCTGGTTACTTACTCTTTTGTGAAATATTGGTGCACAAGCACGAGATATTTTGTCTTGTTTAAAAAAAAATTAGAAAGTTAAATGAACTTGGGAATTCTAAAGATGTTTAATGATTGGTGAGGTTTGACCAGAATATGTGGAAATATACATACGGAAATATACATAATAATGGAATACTACCCAAATTACAACAAAATTTTACACTTTGACTAATTTAACATTTGCTTTATTGTATCACTGGAACGAATTACCCGGTGTTGACTGGGATGCAAATAAACCCCCGTTACTACATTTACAAATAACACTACTCAATTTTCTTCAAATTCTAAACCGACTTCAAATTACCAGTACGCTATCCGCAAAGCGAAAAAAAAATATACGCTCTCCGTGATGCAAAATATAAATGAATGAAAGATTAATAACCTCTAGGAGATGAACGGGGATTAGATCGTTACGGTAGCTGTTAAATCGTATGATTAGCTGTTAGATCATATCCATGGCTGGAGGTTCTTCTTCTTCTTCGACCCAGACCATCCGACCTACCAGAAAGGTGTAAGGTATCTGTTTGGACGGCCGGGAAGTGCCACCCAATTTAGACCGGAACCCAGTGGGGGAGGTATCCACAGGGACCGTACTCTCCTTCCCCTACCACCAACCTCTCGGAAGGACTTACGGACCCACATGTTTAACGTGATCGTACTCCGTGTGAACACGGCGGCAGTTTGGACAGCGGCGGGAATCGAACCCGGTACTACCGAGTGCAACCTCCGCGCGCTAACCACAGGGCTATGGCTGGAGGTTCTGTAACTGTTAAGGAGGTTCTGTAACTGTTAAATCAAGAATAAAGCTGCTAGGTCATATCAGTAGCTGGAGATTATCTGATTTCGGAATTTAAAAATTCGTTAAAAATCGAATGTAAATTTTGGTAAAAGACCTTCGAGATGCATTAGTTCAGGTATAGATGAGACTGTGTGAAAAAATTCAATGAGATAGATATCGGTCGGCATTGTGGACAAACAAACAGATTGATTCTTCTTTTCATTATTATAGATTCACTGGGGGGTGAAGACGATAGAAATGTAATGTTTAAAATGCCCCTGAGTTTGTGACAAGTGAATGAAAATATATAAAAAAAAATGTTCGAAGATACAAAACCTAATCCAAAAGCAGGAAAAATATATAGAATAGAAAAGGGGACAACAATTAGGAAAGAAAGGTGGAAGGGGTAAAAATTAAAAATATTCTAATTTTCTGCCGAAAGATAAAGTGCATAACAAAACTAAGAGAGAGGGGAAAATCATATTTGTAATCATTAGAGAACAAGGCGGTAAAACGCGCAATATTTATTTTCGCAATTTTGAAAAAAATAATAAAAGAGAACATCTGAAAAGAATTTGGAGATACATGGACCCAACAGAAACACAGGAAAATATCCAAATGCTTCCAAATTCATTAAAAAAAGGACGGGGGGGGGGGGGGGGGGGTTAGAAATTAAAAAATATGAACTTTCGAGTGGGGTAATAAAAATAGGGTGTTTTAAGAATAAAAAATAAATTCCATTCGTTGGAGAAGAGGAACGTCAATGTTTCATTTTTTCTTGGTTTTGAAAAAAAAAAATGGACAAAAAAATACTACATATCATACAATACAACTTTATATAAGAATAATAATAAATCGAATGTTGACTAGAACATAGGAATATTAAATGAATTGTTTGAGTAGAAATAAAAAGAAAAATCACAATATCAAAATGTATATTACAAATTTTAAGGCTGTTTAATTAACATTTTACTTAAAAGTGTATTAAATTATAATTATAACTAAAAGTGTAATTATGAAAAAATAAAATAGTATTTACGGATTATTGAACGTATATCTAGACAGAAATTTGTATGCATGAGCAAAAGAATATATAAAATTCCCATATTGAATCTACAGAATAAATTTATTAATTTATGAAACAGCTCTAACAATTTATAAACAACACTTTCATGCAGATATTTACAAAGGAATATTTTGCATCATTTTTTTTTTCGTTTTGCAATGAAACTGGAAAAAATACAAAATTAAGATCATTTAACACCACTGCTTAGTTATTTGCCTCTGAAATTCCTCATAGAACAGCCACGGGGCGTATTATTTTGGATAAAAACATGAAAAATTATTCTTTTATCAATATTATTCTGTGGCTAATACCAAAGACTAAATTCAGTACCAAATTAATTTTATTTGTTGAAACACATTAAAAATCGACAAAAAATGTAGTCAATTAAGAAATTTTGCAAAAATATTTTAAATAATTGAAAGAAAAAGTTACCCGAATAGTTAGAACTCAAAAGACAGCCATATTTGTCGATGGATTTGTGAATATCGCACGGCAGCATAACACAACACTTTGAATACTAAGAAGTAGCTTTTTACTTGTAGTCATTGTGTTTGTTATCTACATGGTCTCTAGTTACGCTCAATGCCTAAATCAGCTAAAACGGTTGACGACCAAAAGAATGACCATCTGGACTAATCTCCTCCCTCCCGTCCTTTTAGAAGTGCGATCATAGAGGCCGCATCCATGTGTTTGCAATTTGAATTTGAAACCAGGAAAAAATTCTGAGAATCGGCCCTTGGGTTTTTCCCAGTATTTGGGGAAAAACAAAGTCCCCTAAGGGATTGCAGGCTGCACCCAGCTGCAAATTGTTTAAAATCTGGTAATCTCCCAAGTGTTTGAGCGCACGTACTTTCAAGCAGAACTGTACATTGCTTCGAAAAAGGTATAATTATGGGAGAAAAACGAGTTTATCCTTCTTATATTTTAATACTATCTAAAAAAGTAAATTCATTTATATTAAAGTGGCACAAAATTGGTTCATTTTCGAAATATTTTTTTAATACGACCACAAAACTCATTCTTACTACACCTAATTTCACTTCCAAATGGCCGCCCCTAATTCGTCCGCTGTGGGCAATTGCTCACGCCGCCCACGCCTTAAACCGGGCCTGACGGTATCAGAATGGTAATAACACGTATTCTGCCAATCCAAAATTTGGTGCACAACGCTCTGCGGTTATGTATCTGTATTTTCGGTTCTACAGTGAAAAAAATGCCTACTAAAAAAAAGTGACCACTAGCTACGACCGAACACCGCAGTAAGTTTCAGTTTTATTTTCTTAGGGTATTTTTCTGGAATTCAGATTTTTCTTTTGGATTTGAAACGAGATACAGAATTCCATCCTCCTCTTCCCAGATAATCCTTTTTAATAGGTTTCGGAACAAAGATTCCTCCCTCTACATCAAAATATGTTACTTTCCTTAAATACATAGTATAATGTATAAGGAAAGTATTGTCTCTTTTATTTCTCTGTCCATAACGCTTGGCGATATTTTGACGACGAATTTGGCGGAATGTCGCCAACTTGGCGACTTTTATAAATGTTGCAAAATTAACGAAAATCTTGCCAAATGGATAAAAAGTGACGCTAAATCAATGAAAATGACGATTCATTGACAAAAATTCAATATCTTGGAAAGAATATAAGTATTTACTATAAGAATAACTTACTTTTTTTTACTGTGAAAGTAGTCAATTCATTGCATTATATAAGGAAAGCCATGTGCTTCCCACATCAGGTTTTTTTTTAAATGCATTTACGTAGTTTTCCAAAGCTGTCTTTTATTATTATTCATGTAAAAGGGGTTGACTCACGCGATGCAAAATTCAGCTTTTACGAAATAATTCTTTCTAAGAAAAAGGTAGTGGTAAAACTACATTGAATCGTGCTTTCCAAAGGGACAGAATTTTTGCTTTTTTTCCCTTTCATTTTTACTATGATGATATAGGAAAGAATTAAAGGAATTTTAGTGTAGAGAATTTTCAGTGTACTACTTTAGGATTCGCTCCGTATAGCTTCAACCGTTAAATTTAAGCTTTGCATTTAAACATTGATATAGACTCCAATAAGTTCAAGTTTGCTATTGGAAACTCACAACTTTAATATAAAAATCATAACAGAACTCCCTTTATTCGAAGGAGATTAACAGCTTACATAATAATAAAAGTTAAGATGTTTGTGTGTCTTTCTCTCTCTCTGTGTGTGTACGTGTGTGTTGTTTGCAAGGAAAATGGAAGCGCCGGACAGTGGCGAAATTTGCTACAGAGGTACTTCAGCTCTCCATACGATGCACATCAACAAGATTTTTTTTTAATTTGAATTAATTTTTTTAGTTATTTTATGTTAAAGCACGATTTTCACATAAATCGATTCCTTAGCGATCGAAAATTTTATCACAGAGTTTCTATTCTGAGATCATCAGAAAGATCGAAGAACGTTTTTCTAATGATCTTTGAAGTAAATCAGTAGAACAATCCCTTCATATTTATTTATTTATAAAAATTATTACATTTAAAAATGCATGTTTTATGTAACCTGATTCTTATTTCGCAGCATCTGAAAGAGAAAGATTAGCACAAGTTGGCAAAAATATGGGTGTGTGTCTTTGCATTCATATAATTTTTTTTAATTATTCTATTTTCTGATTTTCTGTAAATTTTCAAACAAAGGCATAAGAATTGACATTTTTGATTCCGCTCGCGATTGGCTTCCTTTTCTGGTTGGCACCACAACTGGGCGTTGTTGAAGCAGTAGACGTTTGTGCGCATGTGTGTCAAATTGTCGCGCGCCTTTTACACATGTTTTGAAACAAAATGATTTTGGAAATTGAGTGGTATTATCAGCATCATATATATAACGGGTGCTTATTTAGGACCCGGGCAAGGATTTTTGATGCTTCACATCAAAAATCGTAAGTTTTAGAAAAGTTATGGGCGAAACATTACGCACAATAATTCATCACCAAGTTCATTTACGAACTCGACCTGTAAGACATTAAATAGTATAACTACATCGCAAAAATTTCTTTCTTAAAATTCAGAGGAGTTATCGATGATCAATATATAATTGTAAAAGAGGTAGGGGTGGATCATATCACGTACGATTTCTACTCGATCGCGTTCAGCAACGAACTGGACCTGTAAAACATTTATGTTTCCCACATATCCAAATTGTAAAAAAAAAAATGGTTCAGTTTCAGATAAATTGTTTGCGAACATACAGTAAAGGGGCGTAGCATGTGCAATATTTATACGATCATGTTCAGGAACAAACTCGGCCTGTAAAATACACGCTCTTGCAAAAAACATATGCTCTCATAAAAGAACTGAGCTACTGCCGCGTCATACAAATGTCGTTTTAAGAGTTATGCAAATGATGAAACTGTCAGCGCCAATCATGTTATAGGGCTCATGCAAAGCGCATGAGAACGACGCAATGTAAGCATTTAAAACGACTGGTGTTCTCACTAACTGGCAATTTTCTGTTTTTATACTGTATTTTCTGCTGCGATGCCAAGTTGTGTACAAAGATACCTTTGAAATGTACTCGACGGTGCTACGCACATTTGTCGGATTTAGAGTGAAGTTGCATCATAGGTCTAAGGGCAGCTGGTTGGTTTAACAGACGTAACAATCGCCATCTTGGTCTTAACGATATGGTACTTGTTCGGTGTTGGCAACCGTGAATCAGGGAAGGTACATGAAACCGTCGTCAACTGCTAGAGAGGATGGTGCAGTCAGGATGAGTCACGTCCACACCAATGGCGTCGCTATCAGTCATTGGAATATATTTGCCATCCTCCATGCACAGAATACTATATTAGTCTATAAGGCACAGACTAATACACTATATATATTAGTCTGTGCCTCCATGTATCCTGTATCAAGGGATACTATTTGAAGCCGATAGGCAGAAGGTGGGATTATGTGTCGACGTCCAGTAGGGGCGCTTACCACTGACCCCTTAACATAGGCACAGCTGTCTGAATTGGTGCTGAGGTCGGTAAGCCTGGAAAGTGTCCGATTAGAGGCATGTTGTCCGATTAGAGGCATGTTACGTGTGTAGAGGAAGACTGACCGGCATTTGGATCCCGCATGTGTTGTCGAGCGGCACAAGTGGTGTGACAGTCTGGGGAGCCGTCTCGTAGGACAGCCGATCTCTTCTAGTGCTGCAAGTCAATCTGACGGCTCGCTTGTACGTCGACGATATTCTGCCCATGCTGTAAAGCCGCCCAGGTTCCATTTACCAACAACGCTCGACCACATACCGCATGACTTTCTCAACACTGTATTCGAGGATTTAACACCCTCTCATGGCCATTCAGGTCCTTAGATCTATCACCAATAGAACACATCTCAGACATGCTGGGACGGCAATTGCAGTCTTCTCTTCTCAGAATACTACTGAATTAGTTGTGCAGTTGAAACATTTGCGGTAGAATCTTCCGCAGAGGGACATAAGCAACTTAATTAACTCTATGCCGTATCGAATATCAGCTTGTATAGCTGCCAGGGAATGATTAACCACTTACTATAATGTCATCTTCTTGTTGCCGCCATTCTTATTTTTTTCTCCCTAATTCTAATCATTTGCATTTCTTTTCAAACGATACATACACGCCAAGTTTCGCGGCTGTAGCTCAACTTCTTATGGGTACATATTTTGTTTTGCAAGAATGCATCTATCTTCATAATATCTAAATAAAAAAATATAGCTTAAGTTTTAAAGAAATTATAATCGTACAATAGGCACATCAGTAAAAGGGTTGGGGTAAGCGCTTCTTTTTGGAATTTGGAGTCCAATTTTGAGGAACGTCCTCTACAGGCGGGTTCTGTGATCAAGTACTTGCTTATTTGCATTGCCCTTTTATAGAACAGAAATCACATAACTGAAATACACTGCGTATTAGAAGGGCGGCATATATTAATGTGAAGTATAGGTCCGTCGATAGGGAAAAGGGGCAAAAAATGAATTTCACAGGGGCTCGGACAGTTTAAACAGTTTATGAAGAAAAAAAGGCCAATAACGTAAAATAGGGGGCCCCGCGCATTTTTTTCATAGACGCCTGGAAGTTCTGTTAGCTGCACAGATGATGCAGCTGATACATCGGCATTAAGGCGGACAAATGTGTTTGTATATAGAATGTCAGAATCGTAAGTACAATAGGCGAAATAAACATTACTCTCTAAAATAATTTTTTTTTAGTTTATATCTACGGGCAGCATATAGTGTACATGGACGTTATATATACTAGTTCCTAGGGACGGCAAAGTCTGTTTCTGAAGTGTTCTAGGTTATGAGAGATTATGGGAAGAGGAGGGGGAATTATGATAAAGACCAAATATAACTATGCTGTCAAGAAAAAGATGAATTTCGTGGAAAACTTTCTAGGAAAAACAATTCTATATTTACTTTGCATAATAGAAAAACTATGAATACCTAACTTGCACAGTCTAAGCAAGTGCTTGAGTTAAGACCCAAACACTTGCTTCGTGGCTTGGCTTCTCATATCTTGGTCAGAGTAGCAATCATTATTATATATTTTGTGCAATACAATAAATATTCATTACAACGAATATTGCTCAATAATAAAGGATATAAACCAATTTTGAGGTTGCAGGGAAAGCCATGTGCTGCCCACTTCCTCCTTCCATGAAACGCTGTAATTTAATTATGAACCAAATCATCTCTAGGATTTTTAGTTAAAGAAAATTTAGACTGGGTTTTGCGATTTCATTAAGCAGAAGTTTAGCTGTATTATTAACTGGACATCTAGGGTCATACCCTTCAATCGAAGCCAATGTCAAGAAAAGAAATACGAGTATTCGTGTCCTATCATTTGATGTGAATCCATCGACCGCGAAAGAGTCACGCGAATGCCAGGGAAATGATAACAAAATCGGAAAGAGGCTTTTCCGGACCGGACAGTAAATTAAATGTGGCAATACCTATCAGAAATGCTTCAAATGCGCAAGTTTCGAAACTCGTCTGGTGTTACCCCTGACGAAATTGATTATTATTCAACTCGGATGTGCATTTGAAAAATAATTTCGAGTAAGATTCCATTCGATTTTTTTACTTTCCCTGATACATAGGGAAAGTAGTGTTGTTGTTGTTGAGACCCAGACCGTCCGACCTACCAGAAAGGTGTAAGGTAACTGTTTGGACGGCCGGGAAGTGCCACCCAATTTAGACCGGAACCCAGTGGGGGAGGCATCCACAGGGACCCTACCCTCCTTCCCCTACCACCAACCTCTCGGAAGGACTTACGGACCCACATGTTTAACGTGATCGTACTCCGCATGAACACGGCGGCAGTTCTGGCAGCGGCGAGAATCGCGCGCTAACCACTGGGCTGCCGCGCCCGAAAAGAGCCAACAACACGCGGTGTTTCCAGGTGGTCACCCACCCAAGTACTAACCGCGCCCGATGCTGCCTGACTTCGGTGATCTAACGAGAACCGGTGTTTTCAGCACAGGGAAAGTAGTGTGACGTGATCAAAATTTCGAATTTGTTTCCGGCATCCCTGAACTCCAATCAAACGTTTTTGATGTGATGTCTGTGTGAGTTCGTGGCCGCGAATTCTCACGAATGAATGGAATGTTTTTAGCATATACTTGTACAATTATTACAATCAGTGACTACTCGAATGTTCCGAACACACCTAATTAAAAGTGAATTAGAAGTGCGAATAATTTTAGAAGTGTGTTTTGAGAAACACACCACCTAATATACAGTTGGACCCGGTTATAAATTAATGACCTACTATGCTCGCCAAATCCGTTCTGCAGCAAGACAATAAATAATTTGTGGAAATGGCGTGACAAGGGGAATATGAAGATCCTACTCATCAGAATGTGAAACAGCACGGTAGTGACGCCAATCTATAGATACACGGTTCCAAGGAACGTCCCCAATAACTTTGTAGCGAAAGGTTCATGAGTGTACACGTCAGGTCCATATATAATAAAATGACCATGTGCGATTGATTAAGATGGATAGCAGCGTCTTTAGCGGAGAATTGAAAAAATTAGGAGCCCGAACTCTGTAACAAAATAAAAGAAAATGTGAGGTGCAAAATTGTAGAGCATTATCTATAATGAGTAGGAATTGACACTAAATCGGTTACAGAAGGCGGCACAATAGGGTTATAAGAGAATAGCTGCCACATTCAGAACTGATACGATAAACAACACTCAGATTCGCAGAAACCTAATCTAGAACCTGCTGAAAATGTCCATCGTCAGTGACAATGCATATCTGAATTCCAAGGGGAAAAAATATGACTATATGCTTTAAAAAGCATTGTAGATTGCAGGTGTCTCAGTGTTAAAGGTACGAAATATGACATTTATTTTTTTGCCTTCCAAGCACTAGTTTCATGTATTCCTTTAGTCGTTTCTTACTAATTATACAATGCTCCAATTTTGTGATTGACATCTTTCTTCTTATTCCTAACTTTAATTCTCTGCTAGAGGAGCTGACATTCTTTTCATTCGATTGATCATGGTCACTTTATTATAGATAGACTCAACGTGTACATTCATAGACTTTTCCTTACAATGTTATTGGGGGTGCTTAACGGCTTTCTTAGGAACCATGTGTTTGCTCACTATCCAAAATGCTTATGGTCCTATCTACAAAATCTTAAAAAGAAATTTCAGTTTAAGATAATGGTTACTCCAATTTCAAGTATCATATTCTAGAAATGCTTATATTTTCCTTAGTGTAAATTATCTTCTTTGAGAACAGTGGGAGTAGCGCGCTACAAGTAGCGAAACTACAGTAGCCACTACTTTTAAAAGTAAGTAGTGTAGCGAGTAACGCGATACAATATATCACTAGTTTGTATCGAGTTTTGACGCTACTTTTCACGTTACTTCAGTAAATAAACAAGGTGCCATTCTACATATATCATGTGATCATCCTTTCTTCATTTGTATGAAATTTAGTGTTTTGCGCAACGATGTACGATGAATGGCTGCAGGGATGCTGTAGGGTTGGGAAGGTTATTGCCTAAGTTGATTTTCTATATGAATATATTCAGATGTGTTATTTCCCAAAATATCCTGCTTATCTGATTGCAATTTTGAGATGCAAATTCTACTAAAAATGAATAGACATGTTTTTAAATAAGTAGTTTTTACTTTTATTTTATTTTATACTTTTAATAAATAAAATGGATATATACGTCAACTTTAATTAAACTTAAACGTCAAAAATAGGTTTAAAAGTCCTTTAATAAATAGGAGATTTTATTAAAGGACTTTAAAACATATTTTTGGTTGTCTTTGATTTTAAAATTTATACTTTTATTTTATTTTACTGTTTTCAGAAGTGGGTAAAAGCGTAGATTGGTAAGTTGATCAGTAAATTTTAATTATTCGGAATAAGTATGTTAAATGACTACAGTATACCCACATGCCCAACTTTTTGTGTCAATTGAAGCTGTGGCAAAATTCGTCTTATAAAAGTAGTTAGGTAGTGACTTCATTTTAAAAGTAGTTTATAGTCACTACTTTTAAAAAAAAAAGTAGTTGTAGTTGTAGTTAACTACATTTGTCATAATGTAGTTGTAATTGTAGATCACTACTATAATAAAGTAGTGTTTTCAACCACTATTTGGGAACATGGTTCTCATTTCTTTTCATCAAGACCATTCGCGGGCAAGATACTCCTTCGTTTTCAACTCTGTAGCTATCACAGCCGCTGCCCTGTTATTTACGTCTTTTTTAAGCTCCATGCCCCCTCTGTCTAACCCACTTTCTTACTTCTATATCCATTCATGAACGAAGTTAAGAATTTTTCTCTTTTGTTTGGATTTTTATTTTTGTTCTAGTATTTGTGTCAGCTTTACAATTCTGCATGTTCGTAAATTCGAGTGATCCGGTTTTAACACTGTACCAAATAAAAGTTCAGCTCTTCGACCTCGAGTAGAATCGTATCCTTAGCATTCGGATATCGCGACGCAACTCGCCTATCAAGGAACCCTTAATTATACTTTTGATTAGACTCGAACAGGCGCCGTGTTAGATTTATTCTAATGCTGCGATGAAGAGCACCCATTTCTCCTAAAAAAAACCCTCCACACTTTCAAAAATATGTTTTTCTATCCCCACTTAACTTCCGCAGGACGTAAAAGATGGGATTTTCCCCATCCCAGGGACTCTAAATGATAAACTGAATTCCTTGATCCTTTAATAAAAGTTCAAAATTTCATCGTTATATCTGGAACCTCGCTAAATGACGGCTCGTTATAAGAACATGTCCTTAAAACATCTTATTTCATAGATATCTTACTTTATGCATTTAATCTTTTCATTTAAAAAATATACTTTTACTTGTCATATTTGTCGCCTTCTTAGCTTTAGGTTTAGCTTACCCAAAAAAACAAAAGAATTCTGCACTTTGGGTAAAGAAGAAAACTGCATATATATATATATATATATATATAATGGTTTGCTTGCATGTCATTACGGCTTGCGTGAAGCCGTGGACGCAAAATCGCCTTCAACCTGTTTCAACCATCATCCCGCCCTTCAATTTACTTTCAGGCATAATTTCTCGCCTGTTCGTGACGAACGAATCCTGGGCGAATATCGAATGGATCGCCCGACGCCTAAATGATGGACGTGAAATCTTCTGATCGTAAGATGGCCTTGCGCATAATAACACAGTGTAGGGTAAAAACAGATGGTTTCGATAAAAAAAGGTACAGGAAAACCGCAAATTACGCCAACACACATACATCATCAAGACCACGATAGCAATGGAAACAATATATTTGATTTAATACACTACATCTTCCTGCGATTTTTGCAATACATATCCACTAAATCACCTATTTTTTTATTAACTTTCTTTATAATATTTTACGATCTATTTGTCCGATTAGCCCAAAAGATTTGTTGCGGATGAAGGCAAGAAAAGCTTGTTCTGTAATTTGGATAGCAGAAAAATGCCTTGCGGGTTTCTTAATAAAAATCTTTTTTTGCTTATGGAGGTGAAAATGAAATTGTAGGAGACTATAGATATGGAACACTTGCAATTCAGGGTGTTTTATATGATTAGAGTCAAGTGATTTATTGTGGAGTGACCAATTGGATAGGTTGGACTGTTACTCATGTACGTACATATGCAGCACTTCAGTTGGATGATATAGATCTGAATGTAGAGCATGATGTAGAGTAGTGTTTCGCAACCACTGGGCCCTGGCATAAATTATACCGGGCCGCAGGAGATTCTCCTAGAATTTGTCGTTTTAGTTTTATAAGCATTCCTTATGAATAAATATTTCATAGTGCAAATAAAATGTCTCATAGTGGAAATAATCTAAGGAAAATAATATTCGTGAATGTGTCGAAACACTTAAATAACATATGTGTAGCAAATGTCAGTGACAGCTTTTAAATTTTAATATGAATAATACTGCTCAGCTGACTTCTATGGTGAATTACTATGGATAAATATTTTTATCTCTCAATACCGTTTTGTTTTTCAAACCAACATAAGTAAAATCAATTTAATAATACAATAATCCATTTTATACTAAATTATATTATAAACTAATAAAAAAAATCATTAAAAAAAACTAATTAATTGAATGATGTTGTCCTGAGGAAATTACAATATGCTACACGATTTCATGAATCCAGTGACTTATTAAAATGTAATTTTATATTTGTCAGCATACCACACCATATATATAAATGTACTAATACGCTTTATGATCATGCCATGATTAATTATTAATACTTACTTAGTGCATAAACTTAAAAAATCTGATGTGGGCAGCACATAACTTTCTTTATATAATGCAATAATTTACTACTTTTACAGTAAAAAAAAATAGGTTATTCTTATAGAATATACTTATATTCTTTGCACGATATTTAATTTTCATCAATTCGTTATTTTCATTGATTTAGCGCCATTTTTATCTATTTGGCGAAATGTTCGTTAATTTGGCAGCGTTTCAAAAAGTCGCCAAATTGGCGATATTCCGCCAAAATCTCGCCAAGCGTTGTGGACGGAGAAACAAGTTATTCTTATAGCAGATAAATGACTATTGGAGTTCAAATACAAAAGTATTACTCAAAGTATCTTCTCTCATGAATGGGACGAACTACATCCTTGGGAATCATGTCACCAAATTTATCGCATGATATTACATATAAAAAGTGAACATGTTTCTCGACAGTTAATATTTTTTTAATTTATGGGATCTTTTGATAAATTTATTTGAAAAATGTGCAATATCTCGAGAGCATGCTAGCGTTCTAAAATTTAGGTCAATCGTTTTCTAAGGAAAAATTACATAAGAAATGTCTAATTGCGTAACTTTATTAAAGGCTTTGATTTTTTCAAAATTTCACTCGAAAATTTAGGGGGGGGGGGGGGGTCCGAACATCCGTGTGATAAATTGTGTTTAAAAACAATAGTCTTCCAGTATTCACGGATTATAATTTTGTACCAAATTTCATTCGAATTGCTCCATTCGGTCGTGATACATTGTCTCTACAGACTCACTGACACACACATATCCCCTCAAAATGTGAGATATCGTCTCCACAGACTCACTGACACACACACACACACATCACCTCAAAATGTTCGATTCGTCGAAAACTCGACTCTCACTCGTTCTTCCTTCGAAAACTCGAATTCGAATTTTCGAATCCGTCACAATACTTTCCATATACATTATACTATGTTGTTGTTGTTGTCGTGTCCCTAACATTACATTTAAGGAAGAATGAGTGCACTGCTTCTGTTTAGTCTAATGACCCGGGGCACCCGAAGGTAGAAGTCTGACTTCTGCCCCAAATAAGACATTACAACATCCATGCCCGCAGGCGGGACTCGAACTCGCAATCTGGCAGCCGAGCCATCACGAGGAAACGCCTGCCTCTTTGACCGCTCGGCCACCACATCGGTACATTATACTATGTATATAAGGAAAGTAAAACAAGAAAGATCAATCATGCATATAGTATTGATTATGAAACACTTTCCAACTTCAATGCAATTTTGTATAAACATCTCTAAAATGCGATACATTCCTCGGTAATATTATTAAAATTATCACAATACTACATTAATTTATTATATTTGAAAACTTAAAACTTCATCGAAAAAAATTAACTTCATTCAAATGACAGCACTAAAATATAAATTGCATTGTTTAAACATCTCCAAAATGCGATACATTCCTCGGTAATATTTTAGAAATTGTCATAATACTACAATAGTTTATTATATTTGAAAACTTCATCAAAAACAAATGAACTTTATTCAAATGACGCCATCGAAATATAAATCGACTTTATATAAAAGCAGCATTTCATTTACAAACATTTTTCCGATCCTTTCATTCATCACAATACTATAATAATTTATTTTATTTAAAAACTTAAAACCATGGAGGTACAAGTAATTTAACTATGTGCTTAAAACTTCATCGAAAAAATCGTCTGGGTTCTCTGTGTAAAATCAATTAATGTTTTATTCATATCAGCTATATTGCAAATTCCATGAGCTAAATAATTTTGCGTTAAAGAAATACAGCAATTCTTATACAACTCATTCTACATCTTTTGATGTTTAAATTCTCCATAAGTGAAAATTAGGTTTCGTTGTAGAAATAATCAAAGTTGGATGATCATTTAAACTCAAATATATTGTAATTGTGTTGTTTCAGTATGTAGATGCACATAATTTAAGCAAAAACAAAGCGGTTTTAGGACGGATGCAACACTAAATATGAATTAAAAAGAACTTTAAAAATCACGATTTTGACACAAGATGGATGCCCCGGCCATCCAATCGATTACTCTAAGTCCTAGGATGAGTCGGATGGCTTGGGCTTTCGACAAGATGGATGCCCCACTGTCAAAACTGCCGCCGTGTTCACGCGGAGTACGATCACGTTAAACATGTGGGTTCGTAAGTCCTTCCGTGAGGTTGGTGGTAGGGGAAGGAGGGTACGGTCCCTGTGGATGCCTCCCCCACTGGGTTCCGGTCTAAATTGGGTGGCACTTCCCGGCCGTCCAAACAGTTACCTTACACCTTTCTGGTAGGTCGGACGGTCTGGGTCTCAACAACAACAACAAGATGGATGCCATATTTTATTTTGAAGTGGGTCTCCTGATCTCTTCATATAATGGCCAAGTGATCTCTTCATATAAAGAGTGTAATTATTATTTTAATTTTTATTTTAAAAACTACTGAATATATTTTGCTGAAATTTTTTATTTATTTTATGGGATAATTTGAATATTTCCTAAAATTTTCGAAGCCATTTGTGAATTTTAAATTCGTTTAAAAAATGTTTGAAAAATTAGGTCCCATAGAGTTCAATGTATTTTATTTTTTCAACCCGCGTTCAATCCAAAACTAATTGCGTGATATTATTCATTCATACTCCCATAGGTCCCACAGACCGTCTGAACAACATACTAAAATTTCATTTTGATCAAGTCATTTTTATGGAAGTTATCGTGCAACTGTGAAGGATTATCCATCATAATGAAGAGGTTAAACATTGTCATTGAGTTTAAGATAAACAGTGTTATTAGGTTGTCTGAACTTCGCAACAATTCCTGGTCTGTGTACCTGATGCAACGAAATATCGTCAACTTGACAACATTTGGCGAGTTTCCGAATTATCTAGATATTTCAAGAAATATACAATAGTTTTTAAGATACCGCCCTTTTTCTAGAGATTTCTATAGAGAGTATATGACGTAACATGAATTAAATTGAATGATATGACGTAACATGAGTTAAATTGAATTGTAAGGCACGTCAGTGTTTTGAAGCAGTATTGGCTATTTTGTAAATTAGTTGAGCATTTAATCGTCGTTTTATTGTGCCTTGTAGTTGTTTTGTGATCTTGTAGAATACCTATTGTGTTATTACCTGTACATTGTTCCTGTTTAGGCTTATTGGTGATTTTAAATAAAGGCGTTAGTAATCCAGAAATTCGGACTTACCCTCATCTCACGGCATTCCTAGAGAATTTCACGCAATTAAAATTACAGAAGGGTAGGATATTATCCAATATTATGTTTTCATATAAGTATATTCAAAAGTTTTATTATAAGGACTAGAAAATGCATCCGGAATTGTCCGGGAGTTAAAGCAGGGTTGTTATATAAAATAAATATATATATATATAAATAACAGAGAAAATTGTATGCAATCCATGTACGTCGGCACAACAGGATCTGTCCAAATCGTCCATTTTGAGCTAAAATCATTCTCGCGGCACAAATAAATGAAAATGCATGCAATTCGTGACAATCGGTGCAACGATCAACCCCTCCCCCCCAAAAATAAATAAACCCTTTCGTAATGCGATATCAGTTTAGCCACCAACAGCAGGCATAGGCCTTTAAAATGTGTTTGCTAATATATAGCGGTAGTGGTCAATGGTTAAACATCTGTAAGACTTTGCTGGCTTAAAAATATATATTAAATCAACGGATGGACTGAAGAAATCGATTTTTGCTCTGGAGCAGTTTGTGATATTTTAAGGAGCTGCTATTAAATAATAAACGTCGGATGGCACATCAATTTTTTTATATCGTAATAGAAAAACGAGGAGGAACGCATTAAAAGTATATGTTTGTTTTCTAAATTCACTAAAATTTATCTGTTAATCGTACGGATTCAATTCAGTTTGTTTGAAAGAAAAATTTTCGATCTTTCCCCATAGTGTAAGGATGGAAACTATATGATAATATTTTCGATTGCTAAGGAACTGATATGTGTAAATATTGCTCAAAGTCGCTGTAAATTGGTATAGAATATAAAGTAAACTAAAAAACTAATTAGAAATTTAGAAAAAAAAAAAAAAAAACGCCGAAGTGCACATATTCCAGTCCTGGTCTGAAGTACCTGTGAACAAATTTCATGACCTTACGAAACTTAGATTTTGTATATATATATCCGAGTACATAAATTAAATTAATAAAAAATGAAAAATTCGTCATTTTAGATATAAAGCTTGGCGAGTTCTTTCTTAGTTTCCAATGTACACTGCAGTTGAAGAGCCAATTACTGGTTTAGATGGCCCAGGGATCAAAGACAGCGTTTAGAAAAAAAACGCCCTCAACTCCCACGATATATTGAAACGCGTAATAATTATTAAAACAGCTTGTATAAATATGTCATTCTGTACTATAAATTTTATTGCAATGTAGGTTATCATGCGAAATATACCCCTCTCCCTTTAAATAATTTTATATAGTACAATCTGACCAGTGACTCGATCTAACGATCTATCTACGGTTTGGCGCCAACTGCTTGCAATCAGGGTTATTGTCATTCGTCTACGAATCGGCTATATATATTATATCGAGATGAGCATAATAGAATTCATAAAAGTTGTTTAAATAGAAACACTTCACTTCAAACGTATATTTATTTTATCTTCGCTCTCCATCTCTTAACAAAGATATATTGATATGTGAATAATATAACTATATATGATATTCTTTTTACAGAAAATTCTTACTAATGGATTTTCACAGATCTCCATTTAATTACTTATTACTAAGAAGCCAGTTTCAATTAACATGCCATTCCAACGTTTATACATTTTTTCTGGGTTCTTAGTATCGATTTATAGTTTCTGGAATCATGCTCAATAATCTGATTCTAATTTATGAACAATGTAACAAAAATATAACACGTGTGGGATTTTATACAAAACAGTATGGAATAGCAAAATACTCACTTGCTTTAGGTAGTCCTTAACTTGAAATTGTTCCGGTAAACACTAGTTTTCACAAAGATTTGACAGAATCATCAACATCAATATCCATGTACCGCATCAGCCTTGTACTCATTTTCACATATTTGTAAGCAAAATCCACTTTTTTTTTCTTTTCTGGAGAACAAATAGTTCTTAAGATTCCCGGTTTTGGCGCAAAATTTATTTTAACGAAAAGGTAAAATCGGGTAATATATATTTGAACAAAATGAGTTAAAAGTTCTTCGTTAAAAACTAGCAGACGATATCAAAATATATTTCTTCGATGCCAAGTAGCAGTACGAAATAACTGGAGAAAAATTGAAAAAATATATTTAACAGATTCGTCAGCAGTTCCGAAGTTTGAACGTGCGGCAGGTGTTCCCGGTGTTGAAGCAGCTGACTTCAGGGGATGGGGGTGGGAATAGAATAATGCTCTTGCACGAACGGGAACTCACACACCAATGACGATGACGAGGGCAAAGCATCCACGGAGGGATGCCGCAGCGAACCAAATGTCCGCAGCCCGGCTTGAGAGATCACTCAGGATTTTGATTACACAGGATGTAGAGCGAAAACTGGTTTTTCAAGATTGGATTCTCCCTACAGACGGATTTAATTTTCACGGGCAGGTTTTATCACGTGACCAACTGCCCAGGTAGAGAATAAGAAAGTCACTTGTCTTATTTCATTCTCTTTGTAAAGGGCCCATAGCAGATATGAAGATTTCTATCGGTTTTTCACCTTTGAATTGAAGCACGGTTCTTGTTTAAGCTTGAAAACAAAAAGCAAACAAATGTTGACTTTGATGATTCTGACGTTAAGTTTAAAGAAAAAAAAAAAATACGAATTCAGTGATACGCTTCCATGCGCACACTCAGAATATACATACAACTTCGCCTTCCCAATTTTTCTTTGCCTAGGGGTCTTAGGCTTATATGCATACTCTTTGGCTTAGCCCCCGTCTAGCTAACTCCCGCAACTCGCTTCGGGAGGGGGTTCGTCCCCTATTCGATGAGCTCAAACTAAATCGAAATTTAAAAATCTGGTGTGGGCAGTACATGACTCTCCCTGCAGATTCAAATTCATTTTGTCATTTTTTATTTCATTATGCATTAAATTGGGTTTAACTGCAGAAAATTAAATGTATAGTTTTCTGATATTATGTCGAATTTGCACTTTTGATTCATTTGGCAACTCAATTCACTTTAAATTCTTCAGGTCTTAAAAATTCCAAAAAACTAAAACATTTCGAGAATGGTTTATCCTACAGTCATGGGGGGGGGGGGGGGTCTTCCTTATTCGCTCTTTGTTGTCAAAATTTACCTGAAGAACAAGTACTTAATTAATATATTTCAACAATTTTAGTCATTTATTTCAGATTTTCACTATCTTTGAAGACCATTTCGCAAAATAGAGTCGGTTGTACTTTTCCAAATCATATCAAAATCTAATCAACATCAGAATAACCATGAATGGACTTAAGGACTAAGTTCTAAAAAATTTCATTAAATAGTTTTTTAACTACAGTGAAAAACGTCTTCAGTTCCTCAAAATGAAACTTTAAATATCTCGAGAACGGTCCATCTTAAATGGGGTTGATCTTATTCCTTTTGCCGTCAAAAATTACGTATAAAACAAGCATTTAATTGATACATTTGAGCATATGCGAAACTTTATTTTAGATATGATATTTTAGATTTTCAGGTCATTTCGCAAAAAAAAAAGGCAGATTCTTTTATTCCGAATCGTACCAAAATCTAACCATCACCACAATATCCCACAAGCGACTTATTTACCAAATTTTGTAAAATTTGGTAAATTAGTTTGTCAGCTAGAGTGGATACATACAATTTTAGCGGCCATTTCGCAAAAAAAATAAATAAATAATAAAAACCTGGTTCATTCATTCCAAATCATATAATTATTTGAATGATTATTTGAAATACCACTAATTTGTACTTTTAATTCAATTTTCCTTTTTATTTGATAACTGAGGGTGTTTTTAAAAGCGACGTAGCAAAACTGTGAAAAACTAAAATATCTTGAGAACGATTAAACCTAGGATAATGGGGTTAGTCTTATTCTTTTCAGCGTTAAAAATTACGTATAAAACAAGCATTTAATTGATACATTTGAGCATACGTTATCTCTTATATTATATTTTAATGATTTTAGAGGATCATTTTGCAAAAAAAAAAAAAAAGTTCTGTTTTCCCGAATTGTACCAAAATTTAATCAGCACTAGGGTAACCTATACGTGGCCAATGTTTGTAAAATTTGGTAAATTAGTTTTTGAACTAGTGTGGATACTTGCGATTTTTGCGTGCCATTTCGCAAAAAGAAGATGGGTTCTTTTATCCCGAAGCCTACCAAAATCTAGTCAGCATCAGGATCGCCAATAAGTAACTTACCTACCAAATTTTATGAAATTTGGCCTATTAGTTTTCCAGTTAGAGTGAATACATACATTGCACACGCAAACGTCACACTAAAAATATTTTTCCGTATTCTAGAGGTCTCAAAAGTTGCGATATTTGGTATAATTCCAACACTTTCTCTATACATAACCATGTATGCAGAGAAAGTTAAAAGACTCTTGCTAAAATTCGTGGTCCTATACCATTGCTAGTCTGTCCAGCTCAAATACTCTTCCGTTGACTTTGATATTATATATCTCTTACATTAAAGTTTAAGTCGAAAAACGATTTATTTCGGGGGCGTGTTCCCCTAACATTCCTCTACAAATGAACCAATTTTTGTATGCTATAATTTTTGCTGTAAAAGACAGAAACTCATGTGGAATTTGTCAAACATCGGCGGCATCAGCTACTTTTTTCCACTTTCTCCGTATACATAGTATGGGGACATAATCCTGGTAATAATTGCTGGGGATAAATCAATGGGTCTGATAATTAATTTATCACGACACACAGTATAATGTATAGGGAAAGTATTGTGACGGGGTCGAAAATTCGAATTCAAGTTTTCGACGGAAGAACATTTCAAGAATCCCTGAACTCGAAGGAATGTTTTGAAAGTGAAGTTATGTTTATCCGTGAATCTGCGGAAGTGATGTTTCACGAACGAATGAAGTGTTTCGAACAAAATTTGGTACAAAAATTACAATCAGTGAATACTAGAACTCTGTTGATTCTAAACGCAATCAAATGTTTGGAAGACGTCCAAATTTTCGAACGAGATTTTGAAAAAAATCAGATCTATAATAATGCTATGTATACAATCATTTTTTTGTAATTTTGGTATTAGAAAACGATTGACACACACTTTAAAACGATAGCATAACCCATTCTCGAGATATTGCACATTTTGCAAAAATAGATTTATATATATATATATATAAAAAAAAATAATTGCATAAAAAAAAAAAAACATTAACTGCTATATATATATATATATATGTTCACTTTTCATATGTAATATTATTAGATAAGAATGCACAATTTGCCAATAGTCATTTATATATAAGAATTGCTCTTTTCCCCATTTGTCTATAACGCATGGGGATAAATTTGTCGACCTTGGTAACTCATTTAGCAAAATATCGTCAACTTGGCGATATTTTGCCCCAGATTGACGAAAATATCGTCAAAATCATTTTATTCATATTTGGTAGGGTTACTGCATTTAATAAACATCAGGGGGCCTACATTTTTTAGAGGCTTAGCCCAATCAAAAGCCTTCCATTTTCGAGCATTTATGTAAAAATAAAAAAAAGAATGTAAAAAGATACGATTATATAAAAATTTGTTGCGAAAATAGTCACTTTTTATGCACTAAAAAAAACTAATATTTACTACTGTTTTCTCAAAATATTGAAATTTATCAATCTGTAAGTAAAAGTCTTGCTGTCTATTGAGTGCATTAGAATTTTTGGAAATATATCTTTAGATAAAATAGATTTTCTTTTATGGGGATACTAATCCGATGTGGATGCTATCTCCATAACAAAATTAAGAATTTAGAAAAAATGAAGATTAGAATTTCAGGTAGTTAATATTTGAGGAATCACTACACTTAAAATACAGTTAATTATATCTGTATTTTAAGTGTAGTGATTCCTCAAATAGCTAAGCTACAAACCATTCTAAATTACATTATAAACACCACTGTGGTGAATTAGTAGAGGAATTCTGCCTTCGTAAATTTTAGTGGATCATCATATAAACAATTATCAAGAATTTATTAAAAAAATCATTAGTTTAAATTAAGTCATAAAATAAGCATAGGATTTTGTCCACAAAATAAATAATTTATTAACATGTCTAGATTATTCTACAAATTGCATTAGTATAACATTATCTTAATTTCTAATTTTGTAAATTATATCTACATAAATTGGGGTAATGGTATTCACTCATCTATTTAGGTGGTTTATACATACACACATTTTTATACACAGGGTATATCCCAACTCTTATGAACAGTAATTCATATAAAATCCTTAATATTTAAGCAATATTTAAGAATGCATTTGATCAATGATCAGGTCTTCCTATGCATTTTTTTTACAATGCTCGTAATTAAAATCTTGTCACTTTAATTCATGCAATATATATTATTATCAATTTCAATAGAATAGGTATATTGTGATTACAATAGCTCAATATATAGTTTTATCAAATCTATACTCTAGATAATATAAACAATAATTGTTATTTTACGTAATCATAAAAATAAAATTCAAACTTATGAAGAATGTCATCTTGCAGTCAACATTAAATTAATTGAACATGGTTACAAGTGAGGTTTTTACCGTCTTTACCCGTCATACACTTCCATGGGTAAAGTTCTTACACATAGTGTTCATGCACATCTGATTGTCTAGGTACTAAAATTCATTTTTATCTGGTGTAATACCTCACTCGTAACCATGTTCAATTTGATTTTTTCACCTTCCATCTTGCTCTGTATCATTTACTTACTCAGGAATTTTATTTTACCATCAGCCAGGCGATCCTCATATGTTGTCAGTGTGGACATCATCTTATTTGAAAATTCCTGATTACAGTAGCTTACTCTGTCACTCAGGTACAGCATTCCAGGTTGTATGATGAGTATCACTCGTCCAAGCAACATTTTCCATTTTTAACACTTTACAACATAGTTGAAAAGTGTTTATAACTTTGTTTATTCTGTTTGTCTGTCTGTACGTTAGCACGATAACTGCCATAAAAATGACTTTATCAAAAAAAATATAAATAAAATATAAATATGAATAATATCACCCAATTAGTTTTGGATTGAACCGGGGTTGAAAAAATGAAATACATTGAACCCTATGGAACTTAATTTTTCAAATATTTTTTAAGCACATTTAAAATTCACAAATTGCTTCAAAATTTCAGGAAATATTCAAATTATCCCATAAAATATATAAAAAAAAATTTCAGCAAAGTATTCAGTAGTTTTTAAAATTAAAATTAAAATATTAATTACACCCTTTATATAAAGAGATCATGTGACTATTATATGAAGATATCATGTGACCCACTTCAAAATAAAATATGGCATCCATCTTGTGTCAAAATCGTGATTTTTAAAGTTCCTTTTAATTTATACAGGTAAACCTCGATATGTCGAACCTCAGTATCTCGAAATTTTCGATATCTCGAAATATTTTCATCTCCCTTCACGTACGGTATAAAACTAATGTAAAACAAACTCTTTAATTCGAAATTTTTTTAATCAAACTCTCGATATCTCGAATTTTTCCATCTTACCATTTGGATCATCTTACCATTTTCATCTTTTCATTTGGAAATATACGATCCAAAAAATGTGTTTAATGCAGATGAAACAGGACTATTTTTTAAATGTTTGCCTGATAAACTATAGCCATCAACGGCAAGTCATGGCGGGAAAAGGAGCAAAGAAAGATTAACTGTGCTATTTTGCGCTAATATGGATGGTTCAAAAAGGCTCAAACCTCTTATGATAGGTAAATCTGCTAAACCCCGATGTTTTGGAGGAATGAAATCTGTTCCAATGACTTATTTTGCAAACAATAAGGCTTGGATGACTGCCAAAATTTTCACTAATTGGTGGAAGGAACTAGACAGAAAAATGTCCCATGAAAATCGCGATATTGTTCTCTACTTGGACAACTGTACAGCGCATAATAGAGTGCCGAAATTAAAATCCGTGAAAGTTCATTTCATGCCACCAAACACAACTTCTAAGTTACAGCCTTTGGACCAAGGTATTATTCAGAGTTTTAAAGTAAACTATCGCCACAAAATTAAGCTTATTTAGATCCGCCTAGCTCATTTGGAAAATGTGATAGATATTGAAAGATTCAGTACCTGTAACCAAACTGTCATACATGACTATTTTGCAAGTAAAGAAATGCAAGATTAAATTTTAATAATGCATATTACATTAAATGTGTATCCAATCATTTCAAGATTCACTTTCTTTGTTGTCAGCATTTTCTTGGGCAATACCCAATTCTCTGTCTGTAAGATAAAGTAAGTGATTTTTTTTAAATGTGTAAAGTATAGGATTAAGATGTATATATTCTTTTGTGAATTCCTTAAAATTTGTCAAATTTTCGATATCTCGAATTTTTTTTCTACTCCCTTCAAATTCGACATATCGAGGTTCGACTGTATTTAGTGTTGTATCCGGCCTAAAACCACTTTGCTTTTGCTTAAATTCTGTGCATCTACATTCTGAAACAATGCAATTACAATATATTTGAGTTTAAATAATCATCAAACTTTGATTAGTTCTACAACGGAGCCAAATTTTCATTTATGGAGAATGTAAACACCAAAAGATATAGAATTAGTTGTAAAAGAATTGCTGCATTTCTTTAATGCAAAATTATTTAGCTCATGGAGTTTGCAATATAGTGATATGAATGAAACATTCATTGATTTTACACAGAGAAGAAGACTATTTTTTCAATGAAGTTTTAAGCATAGAGTTAAATTACTTGTACTTTCACGGTTTTAAGCTTTTAAATAAAATAAATTATTATAATATTGTGATGAATGAAAGGAATAGAAAAAAGTTTATAAATGAACTGCTGCTTTTATAGAGAGCCAGTCAATTTATATTTCGATGATGTCATTTGAATAAAGTTAATTTGTTTTCGATGAAATTTTCAAATATAATAAATTATTGTAGTATTATGATAATTTTAAAAATATTACCAAGGAATGTATCGCATTTTAGAGATGTTTAAATAAAATTGCATTGAAGTTGGAAAGTGTTTCATAATCAATGCTTTATGCATGATTGATTTTTCTTGTTATTTAATTGGTGCAAACCACTACCTAGTAGGGATGTCTGGTAAAATGTGTATATTTCATATGAATAATCATGGCATATCGCATTATCATATTACCATACCATTCGCTGTGTAGAATCAAATTTTAGAAGCAAACCTCTTGAGCAATTGCTTGGAGCGAATTCCAAAAACAAATTCAACTAAAATAAGGTCAAGCAAGATCCCTGAAAATTCAGGGGCCTGCCGTTGCAGAACCTCCTTTGTTGAGCAAAAATCCCATAAGAAAAACTACATAACAATTCTAAAGCCCAATAGCTTTGACAGCCTGATCACACTAAAATTCTTCCATGCTCACCCGTTCACAAAAGAAAAAAGTTCCTGTCACGTGATGTTTCTCACATCAGAATTGCACAAGGCCAAGTTAAGTGGTTCAGTCGAATTTTTTCTTAGCTTTCTCTTTCCTTTTTTATTCAATCTGTACAAGATCACAGTCGCCACTATGTCGCTTATTTAGCTTTTCGAAGCAAGGCAATGGGAGTATCCGAGAGTCAAATAGTTACTCCTTGACAATTTTATGTACAAATCTGGGTGGTCCTGAGTAGCTGACAATTTTGCTTGCCATAAAAGTTCACTGTATCTCCTAATTATCACTTTTTCTGTGATGGGAAAGGAAATATCTCCCTTTGTCCCAAATCTACTATCTTTGTTACTATCTATGCAGAATCAGTAGATGTTTTGTAATTCTAGGTGGTATCTATTTGATAAAAAGTTGTGTGCAGCTTAATCTTTAGCAATGAATGAAAAACCCTAAAGAAAGTGAACGTTTTTCGCCAAGGTTAAAAAATGGAGTTTTAAAATTTTATGTCTGACAATCTAAATTGTTATGACATCTTTATTTAAAAATGATTATTAACTTATTTAATTTAAACATTTTTTTTAAATTCAAAGTGCCCTTATAATTTTTGTGCCCTAGGCAAGCACCGAGGTTCACCTAATGGATGAACGTGTGAACATGTCCTGATTGTATGGAAATATACCACTATTATGCTCGTGACATAATATTGCTTAGTCCTTAGGGGTTTTAAGAATATAAATATGCCACTGTTGCCTCTTTTCAAATGATAAAAAATAAAATTAATATTATTTTCTTTTTGATGAATTGCCATCTTTTTATTTTATTTTATAGCAAGGATTTCACTATCAGGCAGCACTATTAACATGATAAATTCTTGTATTGAAAGCTCCAAATTCTTTTAGTAATTAATGAACATTTTTGTCTTGTCAATATGTATATAAATAGCTTTTCTATATTACAAAAATTTAATATTTGGTCTTCCACAATTTTTCCACAATGCATTTGAAAAATGGCTACAAATTTCATTTTTAAATAAAGTTCATTTTATACAATGATTGATATAACTTCATTAAATGTAACATTCAACACAAAATAGTTGCATCAACTGGTTTCGAAGGCAAAAAACAGCCTTCTTCATCAGGACACACGACATTTTGTGTTGTATGCTGCTTATAATGAAGTTATTTTAGTGTATTAATTTAGCAGCAGTTTAATCTGAACATAAAAAGTTCCCTTTACTGAAATACTCAATATACCCAGTGAAAACTTTGCATCTTGAATTCCTTTGCAGTTACCTAATTTTCCTATGCCTGCTTCCTTCAAGGAAGTAGAAAGTTATATACTTAATGTATGTTCTAAAATATCTAAAGATCTAATACACTCATGTGTAGTATCTACTAAATGTAAAATTGCAAATGAGGATTCATTCTGAAGCAAAGGTTGAATCATCAGTCTTTTTTTTTTTTTAATGTATGCAAGCACTAGTTTATGATAAATGGAATATCTATCCAATAAAAAATCTTAAATTGTAGCAAAATCTTAAATTGCAGCATATAGCACAGTTACTCAGAATAGAAATCAATTGGATAATGTTCACTTCATCTCCTAGTAGAACACTTGAACCTAATACAATACCGTCATTTTTGGGCATCACAGATATTTGGATATTCACACTCTGTTGCTGAGAATAAACTACTGTATGATAGCCAATTTAATTTCTTTAATACTGTGAGAATTATTAATTTTTCATTCTTTATCGCCCTCCCCCCCACACACACACCAAAAAAATAAATAAGTAGCAAGTTTAATTGTTTATGGGACAGGTGCATTTTGATTGGAGTGTACAGGGAATCAAATCATAAGGCAATTATGTATTGGTCAGGAGACATACATTATTCAAATTTGTTCTGGGATTCTAGGAATGCAAGTACTTTAAGTAAATTGATGAGGGGAAACTTTTAGAAAACTTTATACATCAAGTATATTATGTAACAGGCTTAGCATCCAGTTAAATTAATAAAACTACCAATAATTAGGTTTTAAAATATTTATTATACCCCAAACAGATAATGTTATGTATAAATATAATTAAATATGTACAGATTACTACAGCCAATTACTTGTAGATATTGTCTGTTTGGTAGTGTACAGAATATCACAGCAGCAAATCAGGCCCAAACATCATTTATATATCTGTGCTCTTTCTGCAGGCCATCTATAGCCATTTTTGCTTCTGATTCACTGATGCCTACATTATAAAGAGAAATACATGAAATCAACATTTCTAGCAATATTTAGTAAAGGTGGATGAATAATGAGATTTCAAATGTAACGTCACTAGAAAAAAAATTAAATAGCACAAATATCCAATTACCATAATTCATAGTAAGTTCTGGAATAAAAATTACGATTACTCCAGAAGAAAAAAAAATTGAAAATACCTAAAAGAAAATTTACTTCCACCAAATGAAAACATTTTCAACTACTGGAAAAAGAACAGTTTGTAACCTCACTTGAAAGAATTATTTTTGAAGTATTTACTTAGGATTATCAAATATTGCAATTAATGTTTTATACTTCTAATTTCATAATTATTTGTAAAACTAAATTTTTATTTGAAATCCTTCACAGCTCACATACTTCATACACATGATTCCATTCAAAGTCTGGCCCTTTGCTAATTTATAAACAATGTGAAATAACTATTCAGGATATTCAAATATCTAAGATCTGTTTAATATTCGAATTCGAAAAAGTGTTATTCACTCATCTCTAAATATTTAGTGTTATATTTCTTACAAAAATAGCAAATTTTTACTGCAATTCGCCAACCTTGTAATGTTTACAATAGCACATAGCACCACACTTCACCTTCATAACAATTTCTCAGTATACATATAGTAAAAGAAAGATATGGCAATGCATTCTAAATTTAAGAGTTGCATGCTGAATTTTAAATTTCTAGACCTGTATTTCCATAAAAACCCAAATATTGCTTACAATTTTTAGGTTCCAAGTGTTAGAAGATTATTGTATCTGGGTTTTATACAATAATGGATACTTTTTCTATTGTCAAAAAATCAAATCTTTGTTAAAAACATAGCATAAAACAAATTAGTAACAGTATCAACTGTTTTCAGAGAATATAGTCAAAATACAGTCTCTTTTTTTAGGATATAAAATCAGAGCAACCTAACTAATTGACAATTTGCATGTGACGCCACAACCAGTAAATCTACTTTCGGCCATCCCTGCATTGGACAGAAAGATTGGTTTTCTGTCCCATGTTAGAATATGCTTTTCTTGCTGTTTGAATTTTCTGCTATTACAATTGTGTATTTTTTTTTAGGAATACGATGATTGTAAATTGTTGTGCTCACAATATGTGGTACAATTTCTCAATATACCTTTCTCAAAGGCATACATTTTTGTTTTTTTATCATATCTGATACGAACGATATGAGAGCTGGATTCATTATCCCATTGGTAATTATTCCATCCAACATGGTGGTGCAAATAACTGCAACATCACATTATAACATACAAGCAAATTGTCAATACTGGAAATCAGGTGTTTGTCAATAAATTTTAATATTCCTTTGTTGGTGAGGTTGCTCTCTCTTTATATTGTGAAGAAGGAATGTGTATTTTACCTCCAAAACCAGTTGGTACAGTTACTAATTTGTTCTAAGCTGCATTTTTAACAAAAATTTTTGCTTTATTTTTTAACAATAGTTTAAGTGATTTACTTTAAATCTTCCCATTTGTTCTCTGGATCCTGGAAATCCTTTCTAGGATTTTATATTTAGTTAAGAAACTGTTATTATTTGAGACAAAAATATACATGACTGGATTAATGCTAACAAACAGCAAGAGGTTTAGTAATACACTAATCGTCAACAGAAAAATGTGATAAAACACCAAATATGGACTAAAAGTCATATATTGGTATATTCCATTCATATGACTTTATAATAGCAGTAAGAGAAAGAAACTGAGCCTTGATAGTTATAATGTGCTAAAGTAATAAGAAAGTGTAGCGAATAAAATTGGATTACTACCTCAGTTGTTAGTTTATATAGAAAAATATATTGAGAAAATTTATATTAAAAATATAGCTGAGATAGTTGTAATTTTACACATGGAAATAAAATACCATGTCTAATAAACTTTTTAAAATATTGACTTTTTAACTATTTTCATAAAATTTTCAGTTGATATTAATCAGATTATCAGATCCAGAATCAAAATATCCAGATTTTTTTTCCCTTTTTGCTGAGATTAAGAAATTGGTATGATACAATTAAAATTTTCTGACTACATTTCAAATTACCTGAGCCAATCTGAAGAGCTTTTATGAAAGCCTGTTGAACATCATGAACCATGTGCTTTGCATCACCACACACAAGGATTTTACCACCAGACTGAATGCAATCTGCAATCTTCTTGGCATGTAATTTGATATTTTCATGGACATATCGAGGTGCAAGCTCAGATGATTGAGCATCACGAGAAAATGAAAGAATCAAAGGCTGCAGAACCTTAAACTGCACCAGCCGCTCAAGTTCAGTCCTAGAAATAAATAAAATACTAGTGTAGCTTATATATGTGCATTCTTGTAAACAAAATCAAAGACTGCAAAACCTTAAACTGCATCAACCAGTCAGGTTTAGACCCAAAAATCCAAAAATAAACAAAATACAGTCAAACCTGCTTGAAACAGAACACTGTCATAAGTGGGAAATATTTTTAGCCCAGTCTAAACATATAGAAAATTTATTTTATTTCCCCAGTGTGAAGCAGAATCTGTATAACGTGGAAATGGGTGGTCAATTTAAAGTAATTTGTTAATAAAGCAGCTGTTGTAACAAATAAAGAATGGAAAAATCATCCAACTGTTTCAGCCATTTATTTCCAGAAGAATGACGAAGTATCCTTTGTAAATGAAAATGATACTACTGAAAAGGAACTTTCTATTAAATCATATGGCAATTTTCTGAAAGCAGTTCCCGAACTTTAAGAATTTTCAGTTAATCGAGAATCGAGGAGATTCTGAAATGCCAAATATATTAATCAATGCATGATTTTTGACTGAAAGTCGCAACATTACTAAGGGCCAACGGCCGTACCGTGCTGAAAACACCGGTTCTCGTTAGATCACCGAAGTCAAGCAGCATCGGGCGTGGTTAGTACTTGGTGGGTGACCACCTCGGAACACCGCGTGCTGTTGGCCATCTCGGGTGCGGTATCCCCGTGGTTTGCGTGCTAGATTTGCACGCTACCACAAATGCCGCCGTGTTCATGCGGAGTACGATCACGTTAAACATGTGGGTCCGTAAGTCCTTCCGAGAGGTTGGTGGTAGGGGAAGGAGGGTACGGTCCCTGTGGATGCCTCCCCCACTGGGTTCCGGTCTAAATTGGGTGGCACTTCCCGGCCGTCCATACAGTTACCTTACACCTTTCTGGTAGGTCGGACGGTCTGGGTCTCCTCAACAACAACAACAACAACAACATTACTAAGACATATGTCCAAAAAACCATGTTGAATTATTTTAAAAGTTCATCGCTATAAAAATACAGTGTGTTTTTTTTTTTGGGGGGGGGGGATAGTTGTCTTAATTGTTTATTTAAAGTTCAACTCAATAAAAAATAGTGTTTATTTGTTTTTTGTGGGGTGTGCGGGGAGAGAGGGGTTAGTTGTCTCATGGTAAGCATTTGCTGAACTAAGCAGCAACATTTTATATTTTTCCGGCAAGTAATTTTATTTATTTTTTAAAGTATGGTAATAAGCTAACAGTCAAGGACATGGAGTATACCATTTTTATATTTACATATACTCCTGTGATTGCAGTATGCAAAAATATACGTATATACATATTTAAAATAATTAAAATAGCTATTATGATATAATATAGTGTTAATTAAGTGCATCTACATAAACTTTTCAGAATTTTTAAAGTCATGTATAGGTAACCAATTACATACGGACTATATGCATTTCCAGCTAAACCTCAGACATAGCTTTTCCTGAAATAACCTGCATGAAAAGGAAACCTTTTCAAGATTGAAAAATTTTCCGGTACCCTAAAATTCTGTTTAAGGCAGGTTTTACTGTATTGGTGTTGCTAATAAATCTGTATTCTTATATTTAAATTAAAAATAAAGTGACTCATATATACTATTATAACCAAAGTTTATGCATCTGGCACACATCAAAATACATGTTTACTTTTCAATGTTTCAAATGTGTTAAAATACATATTTTTAAAATATTTAAAAATATGTATTTTGAAAATTGTTTTTCCAAATTTTTCCTTCTTTAAAAGTCTATCATAAAATTTGCAATTGATACATTAATAAACTTCTTTTTCAAATTTTACATTGTTATTCAGTTGCTTTCCTTAGCACGTTTATGTGTTACTAAATAACACACATGCAATTTTGCAGTTCCTATTTACTATTAAAAGATATTTTTGCCATTTTTCAAACACTATAAATACATTATGTTGATAAATAATATGAATAAAATTACTATTTACAAATAAAATATATTTATACTATTATAGATGATATTTTTGGATAAAAATAATCTTAGTAATAAAATCATATAACAAAAATGTGTAAGGTATCAATCAGGTTCAAAGGCATATACACTTATCCCCCGATTTACACGGCACTTGTTTTACATGATTTCGCTTTTACATGGTTTATAAATTAACAGATTTCAAAAAATTGATAAAAATGTATATTCCACTCCATATACGCCTATACAAAGATTTGATGACATTTTTAAATTTTATTCCTTTGGTAACACTGATGAAAACAACAGGGGATTCCTGGTGTTGTAAAATATATACATTTAGGGGAATCCCCGTATGTATTTCACAACAGTAAAGCTATCTGGTTCATGCAAGTACATAGTGCAGAAACATTTTAGCAGCAAAGCTTATATTATTGTGCGTTTATCTTTTGAACTGGTAAGTTTTCAACATTTATAGTTTTACTTGCATCTTTATAGTTTGCGTAAATTTGTTAAGGTTCTATAATGTCAAAGGATTTGAAGAAAAATTAAATGAAAAGAAAAGTTATTTTTTTAGAAACTAAAATTCAAATATTAGACCGTCTACTTAATAGAGAAAGAGTAACGGATGTTGCTAAATTTTACTCCATGAAAGAAGCCACAATAAGGACAATAAGAAAAAATGAAGACTCCATTAGAAAAAGTGTAGGAGCTGGAACCTGCACCAGTATGAGTACGACTTCATATGTTAGAGATGTTACAATGGAAAATATGGAAAAAGCCTTAGTGACATGGATAGAAGACCAAACTCAAAAGCAAATCCTGATCGATACCAATGCTGTTACAAATAAAGCTTTAGAGATTTATCAATCACTTAAGAATCAGTCGCCGTCGACTTCGATGAAAAGAAGGTATTTTTTTCTGTAAGCCATGGGTGGTTCGAGAGATTCAAACAAAGACATTCTTAACATAATCTGAGAATAAAAGGTGAAAGTGCATCTGCTGATTCGAATGCGGCACAACAATATCCGGCAAAACTTGCTGAAATCATTGCCGCTAACTCCTACACTTCTGATCAGGTTTTCAATGCTGACGAGTCCGTATTATTCTGGAAAAAAATACCAAAAAGAACCTTTATAGCCAAAGCTCACAAATCAGCTAATGGTCATAAAGTAGCGAAAAGTCGTATAACAGTTCTTTTCTGTTGCAATGCTTCTGGCGATTATATGATGAAACCATTGGTGATTAACAAATCAAAATCACCACGATCATTCAAAGGAATAAATATAAGAAACCTTCCCGTCTATTGGATGGCTAATAGAAAAGCATGGGTCACTGCCATAGCTTTCAATGAATGGTTCCATAACTTCTTTGTTCCAGATGTCAAAAATTATTTAACTAAAAGGGGATTGCCTTTTAAGGCTCTTCTATTAATTGATAATGCACCAGGTCATCCTCCAGATTTACAACACGAAAATGTAAAAGTTGTTTTTTTACCATAGAATACAACTTCCTTATTACAGCCGTTAGATCAAGGAATAATATCGACTTTTAAGGCACTGTACATCAAGCAAACTTTCAGGTATATCTTAGAACAAATGGAGAATGATGAATCTCTTATTCTGATGGATGCTTGGAAGAAATTTACAATTTTAGATTGTGTTAAGCATGTTGGACTGTCATACACTCAGATCAAACAATCAACGATCAACGCCTGCTGGAAAGCAATATGGCCGGATGTTGTTGAAAGTGGAAATGATAAATCACCAATAGAGCATGAATATTCTCAGATCACTGAGTTGGCCCATACTATAGGAGGAGAAGGTTTTGAAGATTTAGCTCAAGCAGATATTGAAGAAATAATGGCTGATGAAGAATTGAATGAAGATGATTTAATTAACATGATGCGTGAAACAAACAAACATGATGAAGACAATGATTCTGATGAAGAGCAATCTGAACCAGTTGCGTTCACAACAAGAATCATAAGCGTAGGACTTGATTTGGGAAGAAAATTGGGCAACCATTTCTTACAATATGACACAAATGTTGATCGAGCTCTCCGATTCCAGCGAGACCTTCGTAAATGCTTAAATCAATATGAAGAGGTCTATAAAGATTTAGAGAAAAAACCTACGCAATTAATTACCGATTTCATGACAAAGTCTTATCAACCAGAGATCTTGCCTAATTCGTCAACCATTGAGCCAGAATGGCATCAAGAAAGCTCAAGTGATGAAAGTGACATCATACCTATCAGAAAGAAAAGACTAATAGTACATGAAAGTGATGACAGTGATTAAACTTATAATTAATTTTTAAGGGTCTTTTTGTTTTTTTTGTTCTTTGTTCCTAATGTAAAATAAATTAAATATGTTATATTACTACATTCATATGTTTGTTGTTTTATAAACTAAGTATAATTTTAAGTTTTCTAAGATGTCTTACTTTTGTTTTACTTAAATAAATGACTGAATCATGTACATTTTGGGGTTATTTTCGTTTTACACGATTTTACTTAGCAAAATCCAAGATTTCAATTTACACGGTTTTGTGCAGAACCTATTTTCCGTGTAAATCGGGGGACAGGTGTACTTCAAATTTTTTTTATTGATAAGACAGGTGTATATCACCAATTATTTATAAATTTGTTGGTAGATCATCATAAACAAAAGTATGAACACCACAGCCCTTAACAAAAATATGGACACTACAGCCTTTAACAAAAGTATGGACACTACAGCCATTAACAAAAGTATGGACACTACAGCCTTTAACAAAAGTATTGACACTACAGCCTATAACAAAGGTAGAGACACTACAGCCTTTATCAAAAGTATGGACATTATAGCCTTTAGCAAAAGTATGGACACTACAGCCGTTAACACATTACTTCACCCAGATTAAATTAAATCACATGGTTGAACAATTAGTAATGAGAGATGAGGGCAAAATTGTTTTTGTTTTGATAGACAGAAGGAAATGTTTTGTAAGTGAACAATCAATTTTAATGGAGAATTATTATTTATGCAATGAACTGCATCTGTATTGGAAAGAACTTTCAAATAAGTATTGTTTAAGTTATAGTGACTATACAAAATAAAATAAAATAAAATAAAAAAGGGATTTTTAAAAAGGTTTTAGAAAGTTTAAAAAGTTTGTTCTGCAATGTGTGATCCAAATATATAACTATCACCACACTCTGATTGAATTACAAACTGAGAATTATGAAATTTGAGATCATTGCCCATAATGCAGTTTGTTTTGATGCATAGTTTGATGCTAATATATCTCTAAATCATTGCAAAAACATTTAAAAAAAATATTTTAGTTGCTTTAAAAATTAAACACCCTACATGTCCATATTCTCTCCAAATTAACAAATAAATGTTACATTAAAATATTAAAAATTGAATCCATTGAATGAGTGAGGATTTTCATAAAATATGTAGCCAACAGTTGAATGTATTTTCCTTTAAAACTCCTATAAACTTTATATATGAAATAGTAAATTAGGTCATTCCTAAAACATTTTTAAACTCTTTGATTTCTCCAAAGATTGCTCTACACTCTACAACAATTATCATATGTATAAGATTTTAAATATATGTAGAATTGATTACCTGTATAAAAAGTCTTTTTCTTTATAGCGGCAACCATAAAATAACAAAGCTTCACACGTGCTGGCCTCTTTTGGGGAGAGCTGAATAAGTCTCTCACTGAAAATAATGTTTAATTGTTATCAAATAACTTAAAGGAGAACTAATAACTAAAAATTAAAAAAATATATATCAGTCATAGTACAAATTGCCACTTGTAATATTTGTCTTCATCTTAAACATAAAACAAGAAAGATCAAACATGCATAAAGCATTGATTATGAAACACTTTCCACCTGAAATGCAAAATACGATACATTCCGCGGTGATATTTTTTAATTATCACAGAACTATGATTATTTATTTTACTTGAAAACTTAAAACTTCCTCGGAAAAAAAATGAACTTTATTCAAATGATGTCATCGAAATATAAATTGTCTGGTTCTCTATGTAAAAGCAGTGAATATTCCATTCATATACTTTTATTCAAGACTCCAGAGCTAAATAATTTTGCATGAAAAAAATTCAGTAATTCTTATACAACTCATCTTTACAATCATCTTACATTCTGCATTCATTAAAATTAAGCTTTATTGCAGAAATAATCAAAGTTTGATGATCATTTAAACTCAAAAATATTGTAATTGCATTGGCGCAGAATATAGATGCACAAAAATTACGCAAAAGCAAAGCGGTTCTAGGACGGATGCAACACAAAATATAAATTTAAAAGAACTTTAAAAATCACGATTTTTACTTTGGAAAAAAAGATGGATGTCATATTTTATTTTGAAGTGGGTCACGCGATCTCATCATATTATATGGGTGTAATTATTATTTTAATTTTAACTTAAAAAACTACCAAACATATTTTGCTAAAATTTTGTTAGATATTTCATGGGATAATTTTAATATTTCCTAAAACTTTCAAAGCAATTTGTGAATTTTAAATTTACTTATAAAATGTTTGAAAAATTAGGTCCCATAGGGTTCAATGTATTTAATTTTTTCAATCCGGGTTCAATCCAAAACAAATTGGGTGATATTGGTTATTTACATTCCCATATGTCGCACAGACCGTTTCAACAACATACTAAAATTTCATTTCGATAAAGTCATTTTTATGCAGTTATCGTGCGAACAGACAGACAGATAGACAGACAACCAGAATGAACAAAGTCATAAACACTTTTCAACTATGTTGTAAAATGTTAAAAATGGCCCATTCTAAAGTATTTTTAAATTCTATGATTTCTCAAAGGATAGCCATTACTTTGTTATCCTGCATGGTTTTCGGCATCTTATATTTGATTTCATGAATTTATGTTTGTCCTGCACTTCTTTTCATAATGTGAAATTTCTTTTCACAGATTGACCTTCTGCATTATGTAAATTTAACTTGTAAGTTGGCTGTATGTAAAAGCTCTAGCCTACTTTGTACTTGTCATATGTCTCTGATGAAGGGTATCTACATATTTGAAAGCATTAAGACAAATTCATATGAAATTTTTACATCCTATATGCTGTAAATAAACTTTTATTTAAAAAGTTTTTATTATTAGTAAAAAATTAAAGAATGTCACATATACCTAGGGTTGGATAACAGCTGTGTAAAAGTAATGACATTACCTGTAATACACCCTGTTGCAAAAAAATATATGCACTCATAAGAAATTGAGCTATAGCCGAAAAATTCGGCATGCAAATGTCGCAATGATGTTATAGGGGTCATGTAACATGCATAAGAATAAGCATGGAGCAGCATTTAAAATGACCAGTGTTCTCACTCATGGGCAAATGGAACTGGATTTTCTGCTTCGATACTGCTAGTTGTATACAAAGAGCCTTTGCATACAACTTGCAGTACCTTTAACAGAGAATTGAAAAAGTTAGGCATACAAAATTAGCAACAAAATGAAAGAAGTAAAATATCAATTACAAAGTTGTAGAGCATTGTCTAATTCATACGAATTGACACTAAATCAGTTGCAGAAGACATTTATTTGACACAGAATGGCTATAAGAGAATTTCAGTCAGAAATGATACAAAAAATAACATTTGCAAGCACATGAATCTAGTACAAAGCCTGTTCAAAAAGCCCTCTATCAGTAACAATGCATATTTAAATTCGAGAAATAATATTACACTATAATTATTTATAATTTATGACTGCACATCTAGAAACTGATAAACTACAATAGGTATTTATTGCTTTCCCTATTTGCATTTGCGCATTCCTGATGTCAATTCTTACTCATTAGACATCGGCCTTCAACTTTGTTATTGACATTTTCCATCTATCTCACTTTGTTGCCAGTGTGTCTTCTAAAATTCTTCAAATTTTTGCTACGGACATTGCATACCCTTTTTCCAATCAGGCACGGCCACTTTACTATAGATAGCCCTAACATGTACACTGAGGTACGTTTCATTCTGAAATGGATGGGGTGTTTACGGATTTTTCAATGAACCGTGCATACAAGAGACAATTTAATACTCATTTATAAAGTGTCATGTTTTTTTGTTTGTATGTATTGCATTCCTAAAAAATAGTTGGATTTGAGAATTCATAAAACAGATTAATTTTCCAACTGTAGGAAGAAAAAGAATAGTTTGGCAATAGAAATTGCCACTGATGTTGGGTTGTGCTAGATGAAAAAAAAAAAAAAAAATCTAGTATGACCTTTATTTTGTGAGTATTTTAAAAAGAAATTCTTTCCTGTATATTAATTATAAATAAAATAAATCAAAGTTTCATAAGCAATCCATTGGGAATCATTGCCTTAGCATTAAGACTAAACATGATAATATTTCCTCCAATGATACTAAGTGCACTTAGAAATGCCGAAAGGAAACTTTTATTAGACTTAAATATAAATATTTACCGATGCTGTAGATAGCCAATAAATGGAGCTATGCCAGTACCAGGACCCACCATGATCAAAGGAGTTTTCAAACTTTCTGGAAATCTAAAGAATAGATTCCTTCTCTTATAAATGTAAACTGCAGCTGCTTTCTAGAGAACAAACAAGAGACTTGTGGTAATAAGCATTACAATTTTTCACAATCTAATCAGGTAGAATTATGTTCAAACATTTACATGGTTATATGTAAAAAGTACAAGCAACATGGTCTGTTAAAGTAAAAATGATATTTAAACAAAGAACATTAATAGCTTGATTTATACCAGTTCACTTTAAAGTGGGTTGTTTCTGTTTGATGCTTGAACAAGGAATTTCTTAGAACAAAGAATTACAAATCTGGTCTACATATTGCATAAGTATAACACTTCAGAAAACTACATTTAGAAGCACTGAGGCAAATGTCAATTACATGTTAATTACATTATGTAAAATATTCAAGTAGATGGTGATATTAATGCATATTTTATTCAGGCTGAATTTTTGACAGGCATAATGTCATCTCGTTCTACTTTGAAATGAATTTAGTGCCACTTTATTATTCATGCATGATAAATACAATTAACACAAATTATAATTTCAAAATTTCAAGGTTTTATACCAGAACATTCTTTCATTATTAAAAAAAAAAAAGATAGCACAATTTGAGATTTTTATATTAATCTGTAATCATTAGTTCATCAATTATTCGTATACCATACATTAATTCTGATTTTACTTAATACTAACCTTAATTTTACTTTCGATCCAGCAACACAATTTTTAATGCAATCCTATTCACTAATTAAAAGTTGTGTTGTATTTGCATTCAACAGATATACAAACATATTAAAAAATAAATAAATAAAAATAAAATAAAATTTTTAATCAACGGCACTTTAAACCTGATTTAAAGTAATATTTTAGGGAATAAAGTTGCAAAACAGTCACATTAATTTCAAGAATTTAATTACACTCACCCGGTCATCAAGTTTGAGGCCTGACAACTTGTCAGCAATAGTCAATGAAGAATCAATTATTATATCTGAAGCTAAGCGGTTTAACCATCCTGTACAAACCCCTTCTCTCTCTTTCTGCCTCCCATCACAACTTTGCATTTTCAGAACACTAAATACAATTCTGAATGTGTGCTTGTCCACTAAAGGAGAGCTAAAATATAAAAACTGTTCTTAATATTCATAAAATTGAACATATGTTAAAAGTAAGAGGATTAGTGTACTATGCATATTACAGGCTAATCTGTCACTGTAACCAGCATGACAAAATAAAAAGCACAAGGTATTCTTTAGATTTGTGAGCAGACATGTATTACAAAATTCATGTTATAAAACCACAGATAATAAGAATTTCAATGAAGGAATTGAAAAATGATATTGAACTATGAAGAATAAAGGCATAAAGGAACAGAAGTGACTTTAAGAATCATTTGATCTCTTAAATAAGTTTTATATCTAAAATAGAGTTAAACTTCCATAACTTAAATTTTTATGGGAATGGCAAAACACTTTAAGTTATAAAATATTAAGTTACAGAATAAATATCCCAGGTTATTAAAAAATTTGAAAATTTAACTCGAACCTTTTTCTGTAATCTGCCATTGATATAATTTTTTACACATTGAACCTCTAATCTGTTCTGAATAAAGTTTAATTTAAAATTTCCCGTTTTAATAAATTCATATATGGCCAAATATCTGATAATTGTCAATTTTTATAATAAAATTTTTTTTTTATAATTTTTAGAAATTTTTGATTAGAATACGTAAGTCATTGGAAATGTTTTTAAAAATTTCTAGTGGATGACAGAACGGTTTAACATGATTGATGAAACTTTAATGTAGATTCATTATGTTAATGTCTGAAATGGCTGTGAAAGGAATGACATATGGGTTTGTTTTTGTTCTTTACAAAAATAAAAACTAACAATGGGAAACAAAGTATGCACTATACATAATTCACCTTTATGCACAAACAGGAGACACAGTATTTTTAAATTTTCATTCATATTAATAATAATTAAAATACATTTCAGAAATAACAGGTAAAAAATGAATGATAAAATTGTATTTTTCAGTAACCTGTTAATAGTAAAGTTCCAAAACTTTAGACAGAAACAAATCAAAAATGTGTTTTTTAACTGATTTAAAATCACTACTGTTACCATCTGGTGAATGAAAAAGATGATTTTTTGGACGACAATGTAAGGTCACTGATTCTCAGTAACAAATGCATATCGGCAATTTCACAAAATAATATTAAAATTTTTATAAATACATTTTGATTTACAAGTTAAAATCATAATTTCTTAATCTATTTATTTCCATTATTCATGTTTTTTTTACTGATGCAAATAGGAGATGAAGCTCAACTCATCACTGGGGGATAGTGACAGTAATGACTAATGACACATTTGCAGTAGGTCAAAACTACATTTAATATTATTGAAGAATATTTTTTGTTAAAAAAATATGTAGAACAAATACTGCAAAAAATATATTGTTTAAAGTTTAAAAGACACAAAATTAATAATTATCAGATATTCAGTACTTTACAACTTAAAAATTTGCTTCTTACTGAAAACAGAATTTTATGTTCAAATTTTTAATGAAAACAAACAGCACCATAAGCATTTATTGAAAATATGTCATTCTAGCCTATTGGTTTGATTTTTCTTTCTTTATGAAAGCATCCAAATATGCAACAGCTTCAAAAATGCTGTGATCGCCAGATACTTGCATTCTGCAAAATAACACAAAGTCTATCACATCAGAAGTTTAATAACTGTTAGAAATGTTGGAAAATTAAAACAGTCTGAAGCCTCAAGTTCATCTACATTTAACCATATAAGGATTTGAAAATTTCTGTCACTAAGGAATGATAAAACTGTGTTTATTATCAATACTAGCATAATTCTCAAATGGTATATCTTTTGGAACAAGTATGGGCTATTGTAAGAAATCCCAGTAAATGCAAGTAGCTTGTTTATAAGAAAATTCAAGTTGTAAAAATAAACATTTATGACAGAATATATAATTTCTGTTATAAATGCTACTGTGAATAATGGAAAAATTTGACTGTTGAAGAAATTCAATTCATAGTTACAAATGTATGGAAAAAAAGAATTTTTGATAAGAGACAATTTTATTTGTCTGATATCAAATTATTTTAGTATTGAAAATCTTTGAGGTATAGAAAACTTCGAATCATAGAAATTTGAGTTTTACTGTACTGTGTTGAGCATAAATTTTACAATAGAACTCCTGCTAAAAGGTTTAAACTTAGCAGAAAAAAATATTTTTTTTCAATATAGACTGGGATATTTTTGTTACTGCACAGAAATATATACTTTTAATTATGGACTTCAATTCTGATTGCAAATTTCAAAATAAAATTTATCAACAAAGCCTATGATAATGACCAATTAAACAAAATCTGTTCTAGAGGCAAAGGAAGTGCCATTACAAAATATTACATACCTGGCAACAGAATAAAATCTTGGCTTTAAGGGTGGTAAATACTCTAAAAAGAACAAAAGTGAATTACTTTAGTAAACCATCTTAGTGTTTTCAACATTGATTATAATATTTTAATTGAGAAGACGATCCCCTACATTTTATTATTCACCAAATGGAGACACAAGATTCACATTATTTTTCAACAAATATCAATTCTAATACTTGGAGCTCCTTTTTTCCATTACCTCACAAAATTAAGTACTTTAATTTTTTTTGATAACTATCAAATACATATTTTCAAAATGAAACATATATAAAACAAATCAGCAAATAGTCAGCAAAACGTTGTAGGTGTATAAGTATCTAATATGGTTATATGTATATTAATGAATATGTGTGTGGCAACTGACAGCTTGTGGGCCACATGCGGCTCCCATCAACACTTTGTGCAGACCGTGGCAATTCATTTACATTTACATATGCAGCTCATTAATGCAAATTAAATCAATTTAGTAATTTTAGAATTGTCTTATTCTTTATCATGTTGAATAGTTTCATACGCTTTCATTAAAAATTTTTTTATTTTCACATTAGATAAAAAGGCTATCAAGTCAAGCCTAATTTTGATTAATTTCAATATACTCTTCCTTTGACTATATGACAATTTTTGAGTATTCTGCTTTATAAAATCCTCTATCTACCTGGCATTCAATTGTATGCAATGTAGTTTTTCAATGAAGCGAAATAACTATTGCAGATCATGAACATTATTAAATTACTAGTTATGTATCTCGTCAAAAGGTGGGAAAACAAAAAGATGTAACAATATAAGATGATAAAAGTATGTTTTTTATACTACCAAATACAAAACATGTTGCTTTTCAAATAGTGGAGTTACCATTTTAATGCACATATGAGCTCAATTAGTGAAATATTTTAAGTTTGCGATAACATCAGAACATACCTTTACGTTGTAAGGCACTCATACATTTACAGTGCTACTTTTACAATGTATGGTATATGTAATAGTACAGTAAAAATTTTGAAGAAAACACCATAATAAAATCTAAATATAACAAGTACTTTTAATAATCCCATTAATTAAATTTTTATTCATTACTAAATTAAGATAACCTAAAGGACAAATTATTTTCTTTCTTACAATTTCACTCCCCCTTTTAAGCATTTATTTCATTTAGAATGCATTTGCTATCACAGCCATTTAATAGCGATTCCTTTATTAAAACTGAATTAATTTACATTATTAACACTTTACAACAAAGTTGAAAAGTGCTTATGACTTTGTTCATTCTGTCTGTCTGTCTGTCGTCCATTAGCATGATAACTGCCGTAAAAATGACTTTATCAAAATGAAATTTTAGTATATTGTTCAGACGGTCAGTGGGACCCATGGGAATATAAATATATAATATCACCCAATCAGTTTTGGATTGAACCCGGGTTGAAAAAATGAAATACACTGAACCCTATAGGACCTAATTTTTCAACATTTTTTAAGCGGATTTAAAATTCACAAATTGCTTCGAAAATTTTAGGAAATATTCAAATTATCCCATAAAATATATAAAAAAAAATTTCAGCAAAATATATTCAATAGTTCTTTAAATAGAAATTAAAATAATAATTACACCTTTTATATGAAGTGATCACGTGACCATTACATGAAGAGACCAAGTGACCCACTTCAAAATAAAATATGGCATCCATCTTGTGTCAAAATCGTGATTTTTAAAGTTATTTTTAATTCTTATTTAGTGTTGTATCCGTCTTAAAACCGCTTTATTTTTGCTTAAATTCTGTCATCTACATACTGAAACAACACAATTACAATATATTTGAGTTTAAATGATCATCCAAATTTGATTATTTCTACAACATAGCCTACTTTTCACTTATGGAAAATGTAAACAGCAAAATATGTAGAATGAGTTGTATAAGAATTGCTGCATTTCTCTAACGCAAAATTATTTAGCTCATGGAATTTGCAATATAGCTGATATGAATAAAACATTTATTGATTTTACACAGAGAACCCAGACGATTTTTTCGATGAAGTTTTAAGCATAGAGTTAAATTACTTGTACCTCCATGGTTTTAAGTTTTTAAATAAAATAAATTATTATAGTATTGTGATGAATGAAATGAATGGAAAAATGTTTATGAATGAAATGCTGCTTTTATAGAGAGAGCCAAGCGTGTTATATTTCGATGACGTCATTTGAATAAATTTCAGTTGTTTTCGATGAAGTTTTCAAATATAATAAATTATTGTAGTATTATGATAATTTTAAAAATAACCGAGGAATGTATCGCATTTTAGATATGTTTAAACCAGGCAATTTATATTTCAATGCCATCATTTGAATGAATTTCATTTTTTTCGATGAAGTTTTAAGTTTTCAAATATAATAAATTAATGTAGTATTGTGATAATTTTCAAAATATTACCTAGGAATGTATTGCATTTTAGAGATGTTTAAATGAAATTGCAATGAAGTTCGAAAGTGTTTCATAATCAATGTTTTATGCATGATTGATCTTTCTTGTGTTTCTTTTATTCAGTTTGGTCCAAAATAGGGCTACTCAATTGTTCAATTAATTTACATTAAAATAATTCCATCTGATTTGTGATAAACAATCATTTGCAATGATAATGAAAACATAATTCTTTTTTTACGAGTTTGGAGATTTTCAAACATGTATTATATTAAATTTCAATCATCTTTTGAAGAAAAAAAAATCTTATCGAAAATGGTACTTTATCTCAGTGATTAATCATTTATTTCATATTAATTTCTTAAAAATTAGCAAAAACTACTATTTTCAAAATGACAACTATGTGACAATAATTACTGAAATGTTGATAGATTTAAGGGAGAAAAAAAATGATGTAAAAATATCCTAAACTAATTCTTTGAAACTAAAAAAAAAAAAAAAAATGGGTTAATCAAAGCAAAATGTCTACTATTCTAATTCAGAGATATTTTTTATTGGAATATTGAAAGAGTTTTCATTTATTTTTTTTCTGTACAAAATCAGCTATTCAGTACAAATAAACAAATTATCAATTTATACATAAGATATGGATAAAATTTTGATTATGTTTGTTAAAATTGTTTTTATATTTGAAATCATGCTTCTAATGCATCAATCAACATCGTTAAATGGTTCAGAGCAGTTTAGTGTGCTTTAGTATTCATTCGGTTCTTACATTCTAGCACACAGTAAAACCAAATTATTACAGTAAAACCAAAAGGTTAAACTGGTTCAGCGATGCTGTTTAATGCACAACAAGCATGATTTCAAACTTTAGGAATGCCTGCCCCAAGTTACTGCTTCTGTGTAAATTACTCCTATACCCCTTTTCCATTGACTAGCTATTTTACACATGCAGTCCTTGATTTTTACTCAAAATTCAAATGTAGCCCTCAAATTTGAAAAGATTGCTAACCCCTGTAGCATCAAATAAAAATTTATTCCTTGGCTAAAATACGCTTACACTTAAAATAAATAGGTGGATGGCCATTGATTTCATGATTAGAATGTGAAACATCACATATCTAATAGAATAATAATGGAATTATCCTTCCCTTTGCATGTGGTTGCTGCATAAATAATCTTAAACAATTTTCAATTCTAAGGGCTTTAATAATTAGTAAGCACAAGATGACAGATTATAATCAAAATGAATTTGAATATTTTAGAACTTAAAAAGCCAAGTGATTAGCACCCTAGCAGATATTATAAAACAAGTTAAAGAGAAATAGAACATAAGTAAAATGTATTACAAACCAATTATTTTCTCTGAAGGTGGTTTGCATGATGTGTAATGCATGAGGATGTCCAAAATTGACAAGGATGGTTTCCTAACAAGATCTACAAAACAACTCGAGCCTTCATGACTGGCTAAGAAAAGTAAACACTTCTTTTCCTCATCATTCTCTGTGTATTCGGCTAAAATCCGTAATAAGATCTGAAAAAGATACAGAAATATAGATCACTTTAAACTATACTACATAGCAAAATAATGGCATAGTTGCAACCTACATTTTAAAATTTGTAATAGTATTTCCCATTTCTAAAATCTACATGTGATTCTTTTACAGGTATAAAACAGATAAAAAGAAATCAGCCTCTTGTTCAATTCAGAAAGTGGATAAGTTTACAATTTTGTCATAATGAGGGTTCACCTGTCATCCCACAAAGTTCTATAAAAATGAAAGATACCTATATCAGGGTGAGTACACTTTCCCGTAAAATAATTTCAAGCACTTTTCAAGAACTTTCAAGTACTATGTAATTTTTATTCAAGGACATCATTCAACTCTTCATTATGAAGTTTTATGTGTTTCTGGGAGGAAAAATAAATGGCAAACTAGTGTTATTGTTGAAGCCATTGAGGAAGTTTTTGAAAAAAAATAACTATGTTGTTCAGGAAATTTTTGGGAACAGAGCAACCGCTAGGGAAATTTCCAGCAAAATCAGAACTGCTTGGAGAAACACGATGCCAAAACTCTGTGAAACATTTTCCTCCCTGCCCTTTTCAAGGACTTTCAAGGACTTAAGCAAGAAAATGGGAATTTTCAAGTACTTTCGAAGCCTTGAACATGGTCATTTAAAATGAAAGTACTTTTCCAATTTTTAAGCACCTGTATGCACCCTGCTATATATACACAAATGATTCAGTTTTATCAGAAGTAAATCACTTTTTGTCACGAAATAACTTCTACAGTCAAAAAACACTACACTCAGGGGTGCCCCGGCCGTCCAACTAGTTACTCTAAGTCCTCTGGACGAGTCGGACGGTCTGGGTCTTCAACACTCAGGGGTGCCGTCCGTCCTAATAGTTGCTCAAGTCCAAGGATGAGTCGGACGGTCTGGGTCTTAAACACCCAGGGGTGCCTCTAGTGAGCATGACTTGGCGGCAAATTTATCTATAGACTTTGCGAGAATATCGATAACTTGACTATTTTTGGCAAGTTCCAGAAATTGTTAGAAAAACCAGAAATGATGAAAAAACAGGAATTTCTGGGGCATGGTTTTGCTGCTTTATTATTCATTTATATAAAAAACTCTTAAAACAAGGGTTTGAGAACTTTTTAAATATTTATTTCCACTCAACAACAGTTCAGGTCATTATTTATCCAAGCCAGTACAAAGTAAATATTTTTAAACTTTTACAAGAAAATTCTAAAACTTCTACTTTAACAGACTGTTATGTTCTTGTTTGCCTGATTAAGTGGATTCCAGCAATACAAATCTTAGCACACTGTAACAATGTGCATGGGATGAATCATAAAATACTAGTGAGGACCGTGGACATTCTGCCAATAAGTAATTTACAAACGGGTTTATTTATGGGATATCTTACAATAATAAAAGACAACACTTATTCACTGTCTGTGTATCCACAACACAAAAGGAGGTATCATAATATCTATTATTGTAAAATGTAAATAAATTAAAAATGAGTCCAATGTTCTACTTCGTTTTCAGTATGTGATGTCATGCAACATAAAACTCCAGATTTCTACATTGTTGTAAATAAGTTAAAAATGAGTATAATATTATCTGGCTACATTTTCAGTATCAGAGGTCACTCAATGCAGAGCTCAAGAATATGTCTTTTTATTAATAGATTAGTACAATATTCTTCATTTTCCTCCTAACTGGCTTCAAACGCACACACCCAGCACTGCTCTTAAGTTATTGGAATAAATAGACAAGGGGCTGAGATACAAACAAAGAATTAACTTTCTTACATGAAAATATATTTACTTACTTTTTTAGGAACAGCCCGAATTTCCACACAGTGTAAGAATACTTCTTTAACAGAAAATGATGGTGGAATATGAGCGGGTAGTTTTCTCTTCACAGAGCACTCTTCATGTAAAGCTAAACTTGCTGGTGTATTGGCAACATCTTTAAGACCTAATCTAGAAATAATATGTAGTAAGTTGGGGTAATATACCACACTTAAGGGGGCAATAATTTAAAATCATTTTCGTAGCTATTTACCCAAATTTAATGCTGTTGCTTTAGAAACATTTACTCCACTAATATATGGAATATGATCAGCTTATGATAATATTTCATTTAAAAAAATTATTATAAATATATCTTAATGTACTTGGAAACATCAAGTCAGACATGGTCTACCATTAAGGTTTTCAGAATTAACCCGCAATTAGTGATTTTTATCCGCACGATGACCCGGATGAGTTGATGACATCAAGGAGACTGGTAATAGCCCTGTTACATCTGTCAGTTTTCTATGTTCAATGGTATTCCCAGTAGAAAAGTTACTCCATCCCATACAGTATACCTTGAGGAATGTGTGATAGAAAATGGGAGTCTGTGCTTCAGCAGATTGGGATATGCCAGTGTAATTCAATTTGTACATATATATTGAATAATAAGAAAATATATACTAATACACAACAGTGCAAACTTATTTATGAAACAAACACCTGGTCAGCTCAGTACAGAAGTTTTGGTCAGTTAGAAACAAACTGCTCTGCAGCACTTAATTCTTTTTCCCTATGATCAAACTCTTACCTCTTGTTTTTATTAATTCCTCACCATGATGATAAAAAATGATAATATGATAATACTTGATTGCGAGAATAAAATACCACAAGATGATATGTAACAACCGGCAAATTACTCCAGGCATTGACCTAATGTTTCCAAAATTTTAGATAAGATTTTAAAATTTTCCCAGTTTAAAAAAAAAATAAATAAACAGTCAAAACAAATGGAACACAATAACTATACACAAGTATGTTTCAGATAAGCAAAATGTGCAATATCTCAAGAAATTTCATAGAAATAAATTTAAAAATATTTACTCAAAATTTGAAACTCCCAAACTTTTCCAGGTTTTGTACATTTCAGGACTGCACAACAGTTTTAGGACAAATTTTCAAATTCTCTGACAATCTCAAGTTTTTAAAGTCAGATGGTAACCTTAGAAACATGTAAATTTAACATCAGGCACAAAACATGTGAAATTGAATTTAGTTGTACCTTTCTAACAGCCAATCCACTTCTTCATTATTATTAGGACAAAGAAAACCAAAAGCATCACCAGGAACATATTCAATGACCTTATCCTAAAATGAAGTAAAAATGTTGTAATTAAACATGAGAAATACACATATTTGTCCATACTGACAGGTTTCTCTAGAAATTCGAAACCCTTCAAGCAAGGGTAGCTCTGATTTTTCTTTTCATGTAATGTGAGTGTGCTGCTGCAAAAGAAAAACTAAAATGCCATATCAATAATTGTACTAACCTAATTCCTATGCCTCCTGAAATTTTTTTTTAAGTGGGGATGATGCTAAATGGACAATTAAATTGTAGCAATATTTATGCATAAAAGAATTATAATTGTCTCATCATGATTGTTAGGTTAAAAAATCCTCAAACATTCTTATAGCACTTTGATCAATAGTGTTTTAATAATGAATTTTGAATGAATTGCTGCATCAAAGAAGCTAACTTTGTCCGATTTTTAAAACAAATTCCTATAAGTGAACAAATATTGTATTTTATTAAAATTGTAGATATCTTAATTACTAAAATGCACAAAATATGGTATTTCAAGGACATATCATAATTTATAGTTCATGGAAACTGATTTAAATTTAATCTTCGATCCGTGAAAACTGAAACATAATATTACATAATTACATAAGCAAGTGAGAATAAAAATATTTGTGTAAGAGCCTCCACCCGCATTCATCTTGCTTACATATATGTACAAGAACAAAGACTGCGTCAAGAAAAATATATGTCCGCCATCTTGTTTCTAAAGATTCCCTATTTAAAAACTGATAGCTGAGTGATAGGAAGATTTCCATTTCCCATAGAGATTTGCGAAATTGCTTCATATTGCAAATTTCTTTGCTGCCATTACAGATATCAACTACTTTATGAAGAGCATATATAAATCAAACAAGTATAAAGCAAAATAAAAAAGCTCGTTTTATGATCCAAACATTTTTCCAGTCTCCTTGATGATTGTGGTCATATAATAAGGAGAGAATGAATATTGAGGCTGTGGGATTTGAAAACTATTCCGGCAAACAGTTACTGTTATGAGGGATGGTGATTAAAAGATATTTTACTGTATAGCATAACATCAAAAATATCAACAAGAAAATGGGCTTACCATAAATTTAAAGTTAAGTTCTAGTACATTTTTAACATTGTCCCCGAAAGTAAGTTTACGACCTGAAATAAGAGATGCCTGCACAAGTGAAGAATCTGGTAAGACTAGAGTACTTTCATTAGGAGTGAAGATTCCATTATTCTCCTGTCAAGATAAATAACATATAAACATGTAAAATACTTTAATAAATGCTTTTAAATTGGAAATAGTTTGAAAGTAAGTTTTATACATTTTTTAAAGCTACACATGCAAAATTTACTTTGGTCAAAGAAAGTTTAAAACATCTAAAACGTCAGTATAATAAATGTTCAATTTGTAAAAAAAATCTACCAGATTGATTTTTACTTTCTCATATAATTGTAAAAAAGTATATTGTTTTTATAAAAATTTCCAAAATTGATATTTTGATGGTAAAGCATATTTGAAGACCTCCTTAACATATTACGAACACTTTTGAAAATATATCCACCTGTAAGAAATGAAGCTCATATTGCTATGAAATTGTATGAGTAGTTACACTTTGCAAAAAACAAATATTATATGGATATTTTTGTGAACCCCACAATTATAACATGAATTATTAAAACTTGAACAAAATAACAACGGTACTATATTCAATATATGAAAAATTATAGTACGACATTCATTATTCCTGATACAGGTATCAAAATGATATGTAATAATATAAATTGTCTGAATGCATCCAAAGCATTAATTGACTAATCGGTTGCCAAATTACATATTTAAATAATTCAGACTATTTTTAAAAGAATAACTTGCAAATAAGAACTAATAAAAAATATGGAACAGAAATGCAAGTGAAAGTTGAGTCTAAACTCACATCCACTAAGTCTGGTATGAAACACTGACACGCCATTAAATTCATAACAATTGTACAATTTGTGACTAAAAGATCCATTTTCAAATCAGTAATTACATTACCAACTTACATTGACAAGTTTGGACAATATTTTAATGAAAATAGGGATGCATTTTGACACTGTTTCCAGCATTGATTTGATTCATTTTGATTATGATTGCATTGATTTGAATAACTTTGATTACGATTGCATTGATATGATTCATTTTGATTATGATTGCACTGATTTGAATAACTTTGATTACGATTGCATTGATATGATTCATTTTGATTATGATTGCATTGATTTGATCATGATGAAGTAGAAATACAAGTAAATTTAAGAATACAGTGTGACTTTGCACACAAGCAATAAATACACTAGATCATAATGTAAAAAGTTGTACAAAAATGGTTTTGTAAGCAGACATACATTTCCGAAATCTGTGGATTCCCTTCTTCAGTGCAAACAAACCTGAATCTGAATGCCAAATGAGAACAAGACCATGCTGTGCAAACAGAAAATGGCTAAGGGAAACATAACAAAAAGCAATATTGCTTTTCATCATGCCATTTTATTGCTTGCATGGTCCAGATACAGGCATTTGAAAAATGGTCATTTCTGCAAACTGGTGGCCATCTTGGATTTTGCATTAATGTTTAAAAATGCAATAGCTTGAGAACTAATGGCTCAAATTAAATAATTCTGCTACCAATTTAAAGCTATTTATATCAGGAATATAGGTGCCATATCAAAATAGTGAAAAATATATATTTTAATATTGTTATTACATAAAAATTACAAAAATCACGTTCGAATTGATAGGCAACTTTAATGCGGGCTATAAAAAAATGGCTCCTAATATTGTTTTCTGAAACTTGGTACAAATACTAACTAATATGTGTGCTTTAGGTACAAAAAAAAATTAGAAAGGTAATATTTCTTATTACAGAGAAAAATAGCTTTTAAAATGTATACATTTAGTTAACATTTGACATGCAATGCTTTGATCATTTAAAAAAAATTTTTTTTTTAAAAACAAATAATGAGCAAAAACAAAACATAAGAATTTTTTACACACTAACTAGTATGTGTGCTTTAAGTAAAAAAAAGAAGAAAAAATAGAATGATAATATTTAATTTAATAACTGAAAAATATGCTGTTATATGTATAGGAAACCAGTGTAAAAACCTCTGGGATGATGAAAAATTCTAATAAAAATCTTCCTAAAAACCATACGGTTATCACTATTTTTATTTTCTTAGTTCAAATTATAAAATGGGCATTTTCTATATTCAGTAAAGCTGTAGATACCCATTTATTCCTAGTGGCCACTGGCTCCTAAACCAATTTCATCTAAGAGGCAGTACAATAATCATTGGCCTATTTATAAATGACAACTATCGTATAAAGCTGAAGCTGTTCAGTGTACATATAGTTAATTCTACCAAAAATAATTTGTAATTAAATAATATAAAACAGTCATTTTCATGAACAGCACTAAAATTTAAAAAAAAATTAAACACAGAACTACAGCATGTCGATCACCAAAAAATATCCTTAAAAATATCACCCTGCCAACTCCAACAGAAACACTGGGTGATATCCCCTATCTAGTTGAAATAAGTACCTAAACATAAGCAAACAAGCTATTGGAGAAGGAAATTATCCTATAGCCCCAATATTGTTTTTGGAACATTTAAAAACACCCGCTTCAAGTACATGAGGCATCAGCTGCCTATAACCTCAGGATTTTCAACTCCAATACTTGCACAGTTCTGTTATATAAGTAATAGCAATTAACATATATTAGTTGTCAGAGTTTCTGAAATGATTACTTGTACTGCATCATCTGTTTTCTCTTAGGTTGAGTTCAAAATACAATGTGATATTACATTTCTGGGTGACTCATTCCTTTTAGAGCTCATTTTGCTCAAGTGTTCAGAGCTGAGTATGTTCAACAAATAAATTAGTGAATTGTGCTTCTATGATTATTTCTTTTATTTATGTTCCATGATTAGTTCTTGTCTTATGTAATAAAAATTGAATGTTTTGTATGCAAGAAAATCAACGTGTCACTAAGTACTGAGTTTATTCCTGTACCTGTGTCCTGAGTGGTAGTGTAGTATCTGCAAGATTCACAAGGATGAATATCTGAAATGGTACAGTTTAACAGAAAACTTGTGATTCATTTAATAAACACCTCATCAAAATCATAGATGCACCTAATACCAATTTCTCTCAGACTGTCAATGATAAATCAAGAATTACTCATTCCAGAAAAAAAAAACTATGCACTTCTTGTTATTCTTCCTTGCATTCATCAATTAGTGAGTCAGAGGTTCCTACTGCTGACATGGAAATGACCAATGAAGCAGATTATAGTGAAGTCAGAATAGTAATGGAACAATTGAATAAACGCTGTGAACTTTTGGATTTATCCCCAATAAAGGTCAATAGATTTAGCTCCAAGAGGAAACTTAGTTATATGCAAGTTAAGAAATTAAGTAGCTATGTTGCTACTAAAACTGCTACAGTATTGGGTATTGAAAATATTAATAAGCCACAAAATTCAAAAGACATTATTTGCTCAAATTGCACATCTATGGTGGAAAAAATATTAAATAAGTTTTCTTCAGATGCATCATTTAAAGAAAAGTTGCAAATTTTAAAATTAGTCCAAGATTCATGGATAGTCCAACAAACAAAGGCTTGTTATACTACTACAGAGAATTTAGTAAAAAAAAGCAAGAAAAATAAAAGAAACAGAAGGTATGTTATCAATGGCTAGTGAGATATGTGTTAAATTAAATTCTGATACTATAAAAAAATTACTAGTTTTTATTAAAACAGTCGTTTGTGTCCAAGAAAAAAAGATTGCATATCTATACCAAGTAAAAAAGGGAAAATATTAAAACAAAAGAGATTACTTTTGCATAATTTAAAGGAATTATATGCTGCATTTAAAGAAAATCATAATGAAGTAAAAATACTATCTAAATTTTGTATACTACATCCAACAGAATATGTAATTGTAGGAAGCAAAGTTATTCATTCTGCATGTGTTTGTATATATCATCAGAATATTAAACTCATGCTTCATGCCATTCATATCAATGACTATACTACATCATTATTAAAAGAAACAAATTTATTGCACTGAATCAGAAAAGTATGGTACACAGGTATGAAAACTGTCCATCTCCAGAAATTCTTAAAGAAGTACGAATGCATCTCAATGAATTAGACATTAGTATGTGTTTTGTTTGTATGTATTATGATTATGCATTCTCATGGCCCAAGTGCATCATATATATGGCCAAAACCTCTAGATGTGTGCCAAAGATGATGATGCTGGCTATTAAATGAAATTGGTTTAGGAGCCAGGAGCCACTAGAAAAAAATGGGTATCTTCAGCTCTACTGAAATACCTTTTTATAATTTGAAATAAGAAAATAAAATATAAGAGAGATAACTGTATGGTTTTTAAGAAGATTTTTATTAGAATGTTTCAGTATGCCAGAAATTTTTACACCAATTTCCCATACATATAACACTATTTTTTTTAGTTGTTAAATTAAATATTGCCATCCTAATTTCTTTTTGTACTCAAAGCACACATACTAGTTAGTGTGAAAAAAATTCCTGTGTTTTGTTTTTGCTCATTATTTGTTTTTAATATATTTTTTTAAAATGCTTAAAGCATTGCATGTCAAATGTTAACTAAATGTATATATTTTAAAACCTATTTTTCTCTATAATAAGAAATATTACCATTCTAATTTCTTATGTACTTAAAGCACACATATTAGTTAGTATTTGTAAGTAGTATTTGTAAGTTTCAGAAAAAAGTATATGTTTAGTTAGTATTTGTAAGTTTCAGAAAAAAGTATTAGGGGCCATTTTTTTTTATAGCCCATTAAAGTTGCCTATCAATCCGAAGGTGATTTTTGCAATTTTCATGTAATAACAATATTAAAATATATATTTTTCACTGTTTTGATATGGCACCTATACTCCTGATATAAATAGCTTTAAATTGGTAGCAGAATTATTTAATTTGAGCCATTAATTCTCAAACTATTACATTTTTAAACATTAGTGCAAAATGCAAGATGGCAGCCATTTTGCAACAATGACCATTTTTCAAATGCCTGTATCTGGGCCATTATTCGGATATATACATTACAAATTCAGATTTGGGTGTTTTATTACCATATACATTCATGGTAAAAATTAAAAAAAAACATCCATGACTATGGAGCAACAAGTTTTTCTTAAAATGGGTGTTTTCAAATGGAATGACCCAGAAGGGAATCCAAAGATTTTCGAAATGTACATCTGCTTACGACACAAATTCTTGATTTTATAGCTTGTTTAAAATAACAAAGAAATAGCAGTATTCTAATGCAAAATATATAAATGCACAATCCTAAAAAATAAATAAATAAAAAAGAAAGAAAAAAAATCATAATACATGCTACTATTAATCTTACAAGTGTTTCATCAAATACAATTTGATATGTTGGAAGTGGCAGTTTAGGAACACGACACTCTTCAATATGAATAGTTTCCAGAATTGAAGGTAAGTTCCTTAAAGATGCAATATCCTTAGGGCTGAAATCAGTTGTAAGTCTGGAAGTATTCATGTTCACAACTTTGTGATTGATACCATTTGTTAAGTTATAAGAGTCAAAAGCACTGTTCTTCACAAAATCAATGCCTAGCTGTTTGTGCAATGCAGGCCAGAGGTTATCTATCCAAGGGTCAACACCAGTTTCAATTCTGAAATATTTAAATAATTATGTATATGTTTTATTACTTACACATATTAAACAAATTGATAAACATAAAAAACAATAGCACTTGCATAAAATTCCCATTCTACTTGCAGGCAAGACCAGTGAAATGGAATTTTTAAATACAACTCCATATTTTAATTTCAATAAATTGGCTATATCACGTTTCTTTTTATTATTATTATAATCTAAGAACAATCCTGTAGACTTTCTTCAAGTTTTATGGTTTCTTAATAGCTTTTGTTCTGATGATATTTATGTTAATCAAATTTATAAATGTATCTTCTTTTAGAATAAATATTTTGATGGAACAGTTATCTAATACCAGTGGTCTCACCTAAGGTGTAGTTTTAGGGACCATATATCCCCCCCAGAGACTTATTCTGTTTCAGTTTATGCTAAATACTAATGTGCAATGTTAAATTAAAAAAAAAAAAATAATAATAAAGTACAACAGTTTTACTGGACACCTCCATTAAATGGACATTTTTGTAATTCCTAGTCTCTCAATTTATGCATTTACTTTCAAATGGCAAAAGCCTTTTAAAAGTAAACAATGACTTTGACTCTTCTGCATATATTTGATGAAATATGTTTTTAATGAATGCACTAGAGCTAGAAATAGAAATATTCATTTAGTGATATATTTTTTTTAATATTTAAAAAGTATTTTTGAATAAGTAAAATTAGTGAGGTATACTAATATACTAAAAATGTACCTGGATTATTCAGCATTTAAAGTAAGGATTAATTGAATTCATTCATTCAAGTTTTCAAAAGATGTAGTCATCCTCTGTGCAAGTATACACTTAAGAGTATATGTACAAGTACATGTGCGTTAAGTGGGTATAACACATCCCAAATAAGTGCCTAAACATGTCCAATGTGTGGTGGTGAGTGCTGGGCACATCGAATGCTATGCCCTGATACGATTGTGTATTATGCCCTAAATATCTCTTTTGTCTTTTGTGCAAGCAAAATAGTCCTTAAATGATCTCTTTGGATATGCCCTAAGTAAAAATTTTCAATTCATTTAAATGTGTCTTTCATGCTCTGTGCGAGAGCTCAGAGCTCTGATGGATGATGTATCTAATAGAAAATCTGAATCCCTTTTTTACAAACAGAAATGCATAATTTTTGCAGTATATATTAACATCCAAGATTTGGTCTGGCCATTCTAACTCTCCCTAAATAAACTATTTTATAATACACTCTAAGGACATGGTGCAATAAAATAATCTGAGTTTTATCAACCGAAATATTGTTTTAGTTTTAGCAATGTACAATGGATGGTGCCATCAATCAATTCCGACTCAAATAGAACACTCAAACAAAAAAAAACACCATCAATTCCGACTTAGATTGAACACTCAAATATCATTAAATTCTTGGAACTGAAAACATTAATCATAATATTTTTAATTTAATGCCAATTTTCAATATTACAATAATTTATCAGGATTTGCCACATGAATACACCAAAATTATATATTTAATGCCAAATTTAACCAATGAATATTGTATTAATATAATGTTTTCATATTATTATTTCCATGCTATTATATTATTATCCACACAGTTTTTTGTTAAGAAAATAAAGTGATCTGAAGAAAATACTTATTTGAGAAAAATTAGATACTAAAATTGATTTTAATTATCAATAAAATACTCAGAACAGTAGATAGAGAAAAATTGTTTTAGTTTTAGCAATATTAAATAGATGGCACCATCAATCAAATTTGACTATTGCAATTAATTAAATTCATAACTTTCATCAATGAATAATACTGTATGAATATATTATTTTCATGACATTATATTATTGTGTACATGGTTTTTATCAAGAAAATAAAGTGATTAAAAGAAAATACTTATTTGAGAACAAATAGACACCAAAGTCAATTTTATTTATCCATAAAATCATTTTACCTCAATATTTATCTACCGTTCAAACGGAAAGGAAGCAATTCCAATTAATGAAATGGCTATCCTCAAGAACAATTTATTTCTTAAATCATGAAGATTGTCAGTGTTCCTATATCTGAATTTTTAATGAATAAAAAATTACGTTAATGCCATAGTTTTACGTTTTGAAAAAGATGGTGGCAACAGCAACTGTGCAAAAGATAGCGACTCATAAATGAGAATATTTTTTTTCAACCTAAAATAACTAAAAACTTTATTTGAATTTTAAAATAATCTCGCCGAGGCATATCATTCAGGGTCCTGAAGTACCTGTGTATCAAATTCCATGTCCATACAAAGTTTAGAATTTTTCTCTACAGACCACATAGATGAACAAACAAACAGACATCTTTCTTTATTATTATAGATAAAAGTTTAAAATCTGAGTGTACCATGAAGTTTTATACAGGTGAACCTCGATATGTAGAACCTTGGTGTCTCGACATTTTCGATATCTCGAAATATTTTCATCTCCCTTCACGCACGGTATAAAACTAATGTAAAACAAACTCTTTAACTCAAAATTTTTTTAATCAAACTCTCGATATCTCAAATTTTTTCATCTTACCATTTGGATCATCTTACTATTTTCATCTTTTCATCTGGAAAAATACGATCCAAAAAATGTGTTTAATGCAGATGAAACAGGACTATTTTTTGTATGCCTGATAAAACTATGGCCATTAAGGTGAAGCATGTCATGGTGGGAAAAGAAACAAAGAAAGATTAACTGTGCTATTTTGCGCTAATATGGATGGTTCAGAAAGGCTCAAACATCTTATGATAGGTAAATCTGCTAAACCCCGATGTTTTTCAGGAATGAAATCTGTTCCAATGACTTATTTTGTGAACAATAAGGCTTGGATGACTGCTGAAATTTTCACTAATTGGTTGAAGGAACTAGACAGAAAAATGTCCCATGAAAATCGCGATATTGTTCTCTTCTTGGACAACTGTACAGCGCATAATAGCATGCTGAAATTAAAATCTGTGAAAGTTCATTTCATGCCACCAAACACAACTTCTAAGTTACAGCCTTTGGACCAAGGTATTATTCAGTGTTTTAAAGTGAACTATCGCCAGAAAATTAAGCTCATTTGGATCCGCCTAGCTCATTTGGAAAATGTGATAGATATTGAAGGATTCAGTACCTGTAACCAAACTGTCATAGATGACTATTTTGCAAATAAAGAAATGGAAGATTAAGTTTTAATAATGTATGTAAGTGCATAGTATTACATTAAATGTGTATCCAATCATTTCAAGCTTCGCTTTATTTGTTGTCAGCATTTTCTTGGGTAATACCCAATTCTCTGTCTAAGATAAAGTAAGTAATTTTTTTTTTAAATGTGTAAAGTATAGAACTAGTATGTATATATTCTTATATGAATTCCTTAAAATTTTTCAAATTTTCAATATCTCGAATTTTTTCTTCTACTCTCTTCAAATTCGACATATCGAGGTCCGACTGTATATAAAATTGCTACAGCAAAATATTTTATAAAATGTTAATGATGGATGATGTATCTAATAAAAAATCTGAATCCCTGTCTTACACACAGAAACACATATGCCAAAGGTGTGGTAGCCCGGTGGTTTGCACGCTGGATTTGCACATTGCCACAACTACTGCCATGTTCATGCGGAGTACAATCATGTTAAACATGTGGGTCCGTAAGTCCTTCCGAGAGGTTGGTGGTAGGGAAAAGAGGGTACGGTCCCTGTGGATGCCTCTCCCACTGGGTTCCGGTCTAAATTGGGTGGCACTTCATGGCTGTCCAAACGGTTACCTTACACCTTTTCTGGTAGGTCGGACGGTCTGGGTTTCAACAACAAAAACACACAGAAACACAAATCCATTTCTTTCTTACACACAGAAACACAAGTCAAAGGCCCTACCATGCTGATAACACCAGTTTTCGTTAGATCACCGAAGTCAAGCAGCATCAGGCATGGTTAGTACTTGGGTGGGTGGCCACCTGGGAACACCGCGTGCTGTTGGAACATTTCGGGCACGGTAGCCCGGTAGTTTGTGTGCTGGATTTGCACGCTGCCACAACTGCCGCCGTGTTCATGCGGAGTACGATCACGTTAAACATGTGGGTCCGTAAGTCCTTCCGAGAGGTTGGTGGTAGGGGAAGGAGGGTACGGTCCCTGTGGATGCCTCCCCCACTGGGTTCTGGTCTAAATTGGGTGGCACTTCCCGGCCGTCCAAAACAGTTACCTTATATCTTTCTGGTAGGTCGGACGGTCTGGGTCTCAACAACAACAACAACACACAGAAACACATAATTAATTTTTGTAGCATGAATTAACATCCAAAATCTAGTCTGGCCATTCTAACTGCACTATTGGAAAATATAATTTTTTTTTTCTTATATTAAAATTTGAAGGTATTTGAAGGTTCCCTGAATTCTAGTTTATCAAAAGAAAACTAGAATTTAGGGTAATGACATTCAAAGAATTGGGAAGTATGAATTATATTTAGTGACTAACGTCCCTAAAAAAATTTCTGGTAAATCCACTAACACTGTTTTGAAGTCATTTTGATATCGAAGTCCCACTCAAACAACTAAATGGTTTAAAAAAGAGTAAAAACAAAATGTACTAAATGACACATAAATCATACCCAAATGCATCATCTCCATAGCCTGTGGGATAGAAATTTCTTGCTGATAGAGCCTTCAATCTATGCTCGAGAAGTCTTCCAAAAGCAGCAAATCTTAAGTAATTGGAGTCCCCAAGGGCTGTGGAAAAAAAAGTCATTCTTTAGCTTGGCTAATATTATGCATTAGTCAGTAAAGTAAAAATTGCATATAATCAGCATGGGGAGTTTTTAAATGAGATTCAGATTAATTTATGAAATTAACAAAAATTGCTGATAGAAATGGATTTTTAGTAATGATAGAACCTAGTTCTAATATAAAATTTTTAACTACAAGCAATTTTCAATTTATGAACATTTGATATAACGAACATCACAATATTTCTTAAAGTAACCATTACATCAGTAGAATTGTTTGTAAAATGAAATGTGAAACGTGTAGTAAAGACAAATATAAGATTTAAATAAATGATGACATGATGAACTTTTGAAAAAATATATTTATTGCTATACTTATGAAAAAACATGGTATACTAATCATAATAATATGTTTTACTACTTATAAATCAAAATAAATTTTTCAAATGGAATGTCAAAATAAAATTTGGCACACAAAATCTATTTTGCAAAAGTAATCACACATCCAGAGTAACTCTTGCAATGCATATGATAAGAGTTCGGGAATCCATGCTTAAATCTTTAAATAGACATAAACACAATTTAATAAAAAAATAAGTATTTTTGAAGAATATTTAAATACATTTTTCCATACACTTTTTGCTAAACATATTGGTAAATATCTTTTTCTATACCATATTAGTACCATACCCCATGACAAGTAGATTACCGTTTAATACATCACGATAGCCATTACCAAGCAACAAAGAGATTCTCAGCAAGTTACTGAAAGATAAGTAACAACATCCTGTTTGCCACTTACCACAAATAGTTTGTAGTATATTTGAAAAACTATACATGATGGATGAAAGAAATACACATTTTCAAGGCCTGTGGGATCTGATTATATGAATGTATGTAAAAGTTATATGATCCCCGTTTTCCACATATCTTGAGATTCTTTTTTTTTAAATTTTGTAACTAATATCTATTTTTCTGTTTTTTTTTTGTTCAAGCCTTTTAATTTCTGAGTCATGCAATGCCACTAGGCAGTTAATTGGAATTTTCTTTTTCAAGAACATTTTGCAATTTGTAGAAGTGAACAATGTCTAATTTACAGACAACAATTCTGGTTTATTGTATGTCCAGATTTGAGGTTTTTGTACTGTACATATTTTACATTTGTGGCATCCTGATTTTCTGGATTAAAAAATATAATGGTAAATATACTTGGAAAGTACTATAAATACATATTATACTTATAAATATGACCAAAATGATCTTTAACAACAAATATAAATATAGTCATGTTACATATAAATATAGTCATATCACATGTAATTATGGATATTTCTGTCGAATTTTGAAAATGATTTTCATTTTCATTAAACTGAAAAAAGTTTTTTTTTTTTTTTTTTTTAATCAAATGGCCAGGCACTTTTGACAACTGAAAAAAGTCTTGATGGTTATTTATAAAGAAATTTACAAAAAACTTTTATAAATAATCTTCTAGACTATTTTCAATTTAATGATGTTTTCTTTTAAAATTAGCATTATCGCATGCAGGGGCTGGACTGGAAGTACCCAAACAGCCTGGTAATTTTGAAATTTTACTGGTCCTAGTATAGCCAGGGCCTGATTAATGCATGGGCCCCTAAATTTTGTATGTGTTAAAACATTTTAATCAAAAATAATTATTTATTTAATTATTTGAATAATATAAACTGATGTTAGTTTTTATTTTAAATTTTGAAAATATGTTAATAGCTTTAAATATTATACATCTTTTAAAGTTTTACTTTTAAATAAAAAGATCTACATGTACAAAAGTGCCTTTGAAACAATAGTCCTAAACTTCCAAATTTACTTAGTGATTCTTTTTGCACATATTTGGTATGCCGCGAGCGTATGGAGCCCCTCAATTAACACCAGGCCATGGTATTGGAGGCACATTGGCTTAATCAGGCCCTGAGTATAGCTATTACATGGAGAGTTAAGTAGAAATAACAAAAAATGTCAGCCTTAAACCAGTTACTAGTCAGCCAAGTCTGATCAAATTTCACCAGACAGTGCTACATTTAGTCTGACCCTGATTGTATGATTTTATTCACATGTTGAACATTTCAAACTTTTCTTTTTGTAAACACAATTTTCAACTTTGTCATTGGTACTGATTAATGAGTAACATTTTTAGAATAAAGCTTCTGAATGTGCAGACACCTGGATGGGTAGATTTCATCCGGTTTGAGATAATAATGTCTTATCTGTGATGATCCACTAATATGGCTAAACTAAAGTCTGTTAACAATATGCCCAGCTATGAGTGAATCTAAGTGCCTTTATTGCAATGGACAGTAAAGTATGTTCATTTCTTGTTAATATTGAAGGCTAAATATATCAAAGTGAAAATAATTTAACAATAAAAAGAAAAATTTTTGATTCCTAAGAAAATGTCTTGTAAACTAATGCCTAATTTAATAATTACTAGTATAATTTCACTAATTTTTAGATCCTCATAATATTGTATAAAAAAGTACTGTTTTCACCTAAATTTTATAATTCACGATTTTGGTGGATAAGCATGTTTTAAAATATTCTGAATTTATTTGAAACACTTTTAGGAAATATGTTTGTCTGTATGTGAGAGGTGTGTGCACGATAACTAAAAAATAAATACATCTACCTCTATGAAATTTTATGTATAGATATATTATATGAAAAACTAGAACTAGATAAAATATTTAGTAATTCTCATGATAAGAATACAAATTATTTGAATTTTATTATTTTTATAGCATCATTTCCTTTGGAAAACAATGTTAATTCTTGCAACAATGATGGTAGTATACTTACATATATATTTATATTAACAACAAAATGCACTCAATTCATAAACACCACAAAGCTGTTGCAAACTTAAAAGATTCTAATGATTTTTACAAAATATTTTAAAAGAATAACTCAAGTATAAAATTTGAAAAAGATACATCTTTCTTTTAATAATTGTGATGTAATGCAAGTGGAACTAAACATGTGATTATACGAGAAATCCCATGGAGTAAAGTATGGACAGTAAAGTATGTTCATTTCTTGTTAATATTGAAGGCTAAATATATCAAAGTGAAAATAATTTAACAATAAAAAGAAAAATTTTTGATTCCTAAGAAAATGTCTTGTAAACTAATGCCTAATTTAATAATTACTAGTATAATTTCACTAATTTTTAGATCCTCATAATATTGTATAAAAAAGTACTGTTTTCACCTAAATTTTATAATTCACGATTTTGGTGGATAAGCATGTTTTAAAATATTCTGAATTTATTTGAAACACTTTTAGGAAATATGTTTGTCTGTATGTGAGAGGTGTGTGCACGATAACTAAAAAATAAATACATCTACCTCTATGAAATTTTATGTATAGATATATTATATGAAAAACTAGAACTAGATAAAATATTTAGTAATTCTCATGATAAGAATACAAATTATTTGAATTTTATTATTTTTATAGCTTCATTTCCTTTGGAAAACAATGTTAATTCTTGCAACAATGATGGTAGTATACTTACATATATATTTATATTAACAACAAAATGCACTCAATTCATAAACACCACAAAGCTGTTGCAAACTTAAAAGATTCTAATGATTTTTACAAAATATTTTAAAAGAATAACTCAAGTATAAAATTTGAAAAAGATACATCTTTCTTTTAATAATTGTGATGCAATGCAAGTGGAACTAAACATGTGATTATACGAGAAATTCCCATGGAGGTTCACATTTCAGATATTTTAGATACCCTTTATGACTAATTATTAAAATTAGTTCATACAGTAGTTTTAATAGAAATAATAATAATAATAAATCTCAATCTTTAATGAATTTTCCAATTAAAAGTTTTTAGAAAAGATTTTAAAAAGAAAAGATATTATGACAGTTTTTGACTGCATATTTTATGAGTTTTGAATCATAAAATATACAGTCAAAAACTGTCATAATATCTTATCTGTATATTTTATGTTTTAGTTTATACTCTACATATTTTAGTTTTGACTGTATATTTTATGACAAGAACAATAATTATGAAATTATGTTATGTTATGATAAAACTGTTGTATACAAGTATGAAGTGCACACTATTAAAAATTAAAATCAAACGAAAAATGTTAGACATTACCTAATAATGCATAGTTCAATTTTTCTAAGTGGTTTGGTTTCAGAATATTTCGATTCAAACGACGGATAAATTTGATTGCAGTATCAGGAGATTGTGCATCACCTGTTGTAGATACAACGAATACAACACAAGTTTCTTTTTCAATGCTAAACTAAAAAGAAAATGTTTTTCTGTAAATACCCACTTAGTTCACATGTATTTTCAAGTAATAAATATAAGATGAAAAAAACAAACAGATCATCAAGTTTGAACATGCATGTCATTGAATTTCTAAAATAATTTTCTATTTTTCAATAAAAAGAGAACAGTTACTTCAGAAAATCACTGGGGAGATTATAATTCAAATTTTTGTTAAAAGGATTATTGGCAAGAGAATGTGCTAGATAAGATTTTATATTAAATGAAATATTTTTTAATAAAATAACAAACATTCCAGCTTTTAACATTATACTTTGTTACATTCAATTCTACAATATCACAGGCATAACACATGGCTCTAAATGCAGTAGGTTGTATGGTAGGGTTAACACAAATGGAACTGCAAATTATTGTAGACCATAGAAATAGTGGGTAAAAAAACCAAAATTAAATTTTGTGGGAAAGCTCCAGCTAAATCCATTATGTGACTGTACAATTTTTCATAATAAATTGTGTCTGGAACGTAGCGTGTTGTGTAGTGGAAGAAATCAAGCAATGTAAAGCTATAAAATTCAGTACAGGGTTTCAAGTCAGGCTCTAATAGACCTCAGAGCTATTTTTTTTTTAATTCAATCAGTTTATGAATTATTTAATGTTTAAAAACTGATAAATTACTATAAACAAGCTTGTTATAAGTGGGCTTGATAGTATATATATATATATATATCTACTACAGATTTTAAAATTAGTCTATTTTTTTATATGTACATACAAAAATGTTTGCATAATTATGTATTAGACAAAAATTTGATTACTACAACCATGGGATGAGTCAATTTGGGCAAATTTAACATTGCTTTTACCAATGAATTATGAAACTGCCATGGTTATAGAGTTGGCTGCTAAATTTTTTTTTAAAAATCACATATACTGCTTGAAATTTTATTTATGTATAATGCACTAGAGAGCTCTGCCCCTTGCCTGCTAATGCCCCTGGAACTCACTTCGTGTGTTGGGGGGATTGGCGAGTACCCCCTTGATGGTAAAAATCATAACAAATAATTTGTTGAGAGGTATTTTTACTTCTTTCCTAAAATTTGATGAGTAATTTTCTAAAGTGGGGAGTATTTAAGAAATTAATGGGTAATATATAGTATAAATCATTTTCATATATTTTTCTAAAACAAAATTTATTTTCAAAACTAATATTAATATAGCATATGTCTACAGATGTTTTCTTGCTTTTATGGAGTAACTGCTCTGTTTTTTTTTATTCTAAAGAATGCTCGTTTTGCATTTAAAACTGGTTAGTATCCTGTTTTATGATATTTTTCAAACAGAGGTTTTAATTCACAAATACAGATATATTTTATTTATAAATATGTTTATTAATATGTATCAGTAAAATATATTTATGCTGTTAGAAAATCAGTAAAAATCAATTTTATTCATGGACAATAAAACTGTATAAGTATTTTTTAGTAACAAATATTTATCATATAAACATGCTGAGGGCATCAGCATGGTCTTAGTATATTGAAACCTAAAAGAGTTTTAATAATGTATGCATTAATGCAAATTTTGTTATAGCACACTTTTAACAGAATAACATATGGTAAGGTGAAAAATGAAAGATTATATAACAATTAAAACATAAGAAAGCTTAAAACTTGTAAAAAAAATAATTAAAACTTGTAAAAAAAATTTAATTTTATAAGTAAAAAATAAGTGTATTTAGTAAAATTTCGAGAAATAAAAAGGTGTTTTGGTATGTATCAAATGTGTAATTATGCATTTTGGTAAGCTCTGCTTATCGAGAATTTGCTGGTACTCACTAATTGCCAGTCTATCAACTTGGCCAGTGCACTTGACTATCCTTATAGTCCCTGCACACTGGTATTCTCCTACCCTCTGAGCTCAGGAGTTTGATCGTTTCCAGTTAGCTGTTGCTTATTAACTGCTGGTACTCAATTTGCGATCTCTATCAGAGCATTTGCTAAGCAGGCATAATACACCAGTTGGGACTTTGCTCCTTGTTCACTAACTCTCACCAATCCCCTCACTTCACAACAGTGGCGGATTCTGGCCTCTTGTTTGGGGGAGGGGCAATTTTGTAGATCGACTCGGAGGTTCGACTCGTAGATGTTCGATTTACATGACGTCGTTTTGTAGATCGACTCGTAAATGTTCTAGGAGGTTTGTTCACTTAGAATTTTCTTAACGGCTTCCTATATACGGATATTTGACATTTTTGAAATAACTAGAGCAAATTCGGAAGTTTACAGTAAGTTCTTTGCAGCTTATAAAATACGGTCTATCATTTTTTTAAGACCAAAGCAAAACAATGAAGATTGGAAGAAAAAAAATTACGTGACTATATAAGGAAACAATTTTATTGTTGAAGTCGAAACAAGAAACTAAATTATATTCTGCTTTAAGTTTACACAAAAGTATACACAAGTAAGAGATTTCCATGTGAGAAGATTAATACTGAATATTTACTAAATAAACACACATTTATATTCTATTCACTAAATATGGTTATCATACGATACAATACAAATAAATTTTATTTTTCTTAGATTGTGGTAGAAAAGGAGGATGAACATGAGTAAATGCAGTTAATATAGGTATTAATAAGCACTGAACATTGATTTACATTTTTCCATTTTTTTTACATTTTTAGCTGCACAGAAATCAATAAATTTTTACGCGAAAAACATCACGTATAAACATCACGCATAAACATTATGCAAAAACATCAAAAGAAAAGACCGATGGTTTGATCGAGTTTACTACCCCTGGCAAAAATTATGGAATCACTTCTATGTTATTTCAATGGGATACGAAGTTCAATGCTCTACAATTTTTGATGCCCCAAAAAACCCTTTTTGAGCGAAATTGAAGAACTTTAAAAACTTAACAAAATAAAAAATGTTTTAAAAATTTTGCACTTTTCATTATTTAATAATTCACAACCAAAAAATGGGAAAAGAGCTGTAGGCTGAAAGAAAAAACTCGTAAAAACTAATTTAGAATAATAAATTTAATCATATAAATATGAGGAGCTATATCTTAATGATTTTCCATGATCAAATTTATTATTCCAAATTAGTTTTTACAAGTTTTGTCTTTCAATCTCTAGCTTTTTTCCCATTTTTTGATCGTGAATTATTAAATAATGAAAAGTGCAAAATTTTTCAAATATTTTTTGTTTTGTTAAGCATTTAAAGTTCTTCAATTTCGCTCAAAAAGGGTTTTTCAGGGTATCCGTGCATCAAAAGTTGTAGGGTATTGAACATTGTATCCCATTGAAATAACATGGAAGTGATTCCATAATTTTTGCCAGAAGTAGTACCTATAACACTATTCAAATGTAATTGCCAATTCAGCTTATTGCCGATCGTTATCCTTAACAGCCTTACGGAGTCCATCGCAAAAACCCTGGCACCTCCCAGGAAGAATCATCATTATAATATCAACTCAAGTCTTCTTGCTTTTTCTTTAGCAAATCGATCTAAAATTGTTACTGGTGAAATTGCGATATCATAATGCACATGCAACAAAGCCAATCCCACTAGCCGATGTTCTCTAATTGTGTTTCGAAGCCATGTCTTCAATCGTTTTAGTGCTGAGAAGCTACGCTCGGCGGTTGCTACACTAATTGGTAATGCTAAAAGAAATTTCAGTAACACGTAGATCACATGATACACTGCAGGATCACAGTTCTGTAGTGCTTCAAAAGCAGACTTGGGTACTTTGCCCATATCGGTATTTTCTCGCATCCATTTGGTTCTCCAGTCAATCACCTCAACTTGAAGTGTACTGTTTGTTCATTTCTTCCACTCCCAGTTCGGCTATTCTGTGATACTTCTTGCTTAGCTCTGTCCAAGATGTGAGGAGTGACTGACTCTCTTCGTCCGTGTTGATTTCTGCTAAAAGAGTCGATGGTACTAAATCTTGTAAATATAAGACATCCAGGCGCAGACTTTTGACTTTCATTATGGGGGCGAGATTTCGTGGATAAACTGAGGGAGGGAGAGCAAGCCCAATGTATCTCCCTAATGATATATATATTTTTTAATTTTATAATTTATTTGATGAAACGTAGACGTTCGTCAGGCGTTTGGGGGGGGGGGGGGGGGCGATCGCCTCTCCTGAAATCCGCCACTGCTTCAGAAGCTCTTCCACCTGCCCGAATAGCAGGCATAAGCACATGCCTGGTTTCCATGTCCTCAAAGCTTCACGAGCCTTTTTGTCCCACCTGCTACACATGCATGATATACCTGTTGAACTTTGTGAGCTGGGGGTCTCCACCCTGTTCGCTGCCACTTACTAATGGCCATTTTAAGTGTAAACAAATTAAATTATTTCAATTAAACAGTCAGTTAGAATTCTCTAATAATAGTTTTAACAATAAGAATTCACGGTAAGATATATCTCATTGTTATTATTAGTCATTCATAATTATTCATGACAACAAAACAATAGTTGTGAAATGCCCTGTTTGTAAGAATCAATAGTAAGGCATATTTTTGTTCACATAATGACAAGTGTGCTCTAACATTTTAGTATAGGTTAGAATTAAATATCTATACTTTTAATATTTTCAGTATTTCAATAATTTCTCGGTGGTCATCTTTGTGACGTTTCTGCCAGCAACCAACAACACAGAAGTTGGAAATCAGCTCAACCAATCGCATTTTTGTCTTTGACCATACTGAAGAAACATTTGCACTTTGAAAATTGTATAAAAAATAGAATAACTCATAAAAAAAGAAGAAAAAAACATTCTGCATTCTGTAAGATTTTGTGGTCTTGCTATTTACGGATGTTCACTAACAACTCAAGTATTTTTCTTTGACATTGATATCAAATATCTATTACATTGGAGTAAATCATAAAAGCGTTTATTTTAGCCTGTTCCCCTAACAGTTTTCTACAAATACACCAAATCTTATATTTTTGTATAGTTTTTGTGGTATGAGACAGAAAAATGTGAGGCATGCAAAATTTAGGAAAGTTACTTTTTTTTTTAATATACAGAAATATCACCATGGAAAAATAGATTGGTATAAGGGTTTAATAGGAATAGAATGTGAACTTTGAAACAGAACAGTTCTGAAATCCAAAGTGTCATATTTCAGCAGTTGAAAAAAATACAAACATATTTTTGCTTAAAATACACACTACTACAAACTTTTCACTAACAATAAGTTAAAATACTTTTTCAATTTTGCATTTTGGCATTTCATATTTTGTTATTTTGACTTTGAAACACAGTTATCTTGTTATATTCTTGAAAGAAATTGGACCTATTCAAGTAAAGAAAATGTCTAAAGATGTCAAGGTCCATAGTGCACTAATACATTTTCAATGAAATGTATTAGTGCATTATCTTATTGAAAAGGTGCAATTTCTCTTATTATTTTATAAGTGATTAGTACAATCTTACAATATAGTCACAAATCTCACATTGTACAGATGTTTTGTACAAGTTGGCAGATATGTATAGAAAGTTGTTCTTATAGTTGATTAACCTATATAAACATTCAATTATTCAATTTTCCAGAGATACATTGGTCTAAATTGGATAACAAAGGTTATTTAAATTAGCTACTTCTCTGAATACTATTTGAGATAAATACTGTAATAATTACCCTTTTATCTGTCAAACTTATACAAAACAGATCAGGCTTTAAGCCTAATTGTAATGCCTTGCTGGTAATTTCTTCAGAAATTGCTTTTGCTTGTCCTGTCTGTGAAGCATATAAAATTAGAAAACGAGACTTTGGTTGTACTTTCGTAGCAGACATGAAGTAAATGTTGAACAAAATTCTAAGGGGAAAAAAATGTTTTTAAGAAAAATTACATATGTATTTATAAATATTTAAACTTTATCATATTAAAAATGTAATATAATAATAGTACTCAGGATTTCTTCCCATTAAGATAAAAAAAAAAGTGAAGTAGGGATGCAAATTTGTAAAACAAAGACCTTGATTTAATGAAGTAGTGCTATATTTATTGTACATAGGTTTTTCAAAAAGAAATAAGTTTGAGAAACATGCTAGCTGAGGTGCAACTTTAAATATCAATTTATAGCAATTTAAATCAGTGTTCTATAAAAACATGTTAGTTTCTTTTGTACTGCCTACCATGAGTGTCCATAGAGAAAGGCATGGGAGGCACTTGAGTCCCTATGTTCAAAGTCACAATGGTGTTACATATCTTATCCTTTAGTTTGTCACCCCTCCCCTGGAAAAAGTTCTACGGGAACCCTTGCTACAGTACAGTTTGTCAACGGAAGCAGCTCTACTTAAGATAACTAATTTTATATTTCCCGAGTTGGTTGAAGTTTCGTCCTAGTTGTCTATTTATATATCGTTGCCATACATATAGGAAATACTGTTCTTGATTTGTTGATTTACAAATTTTCCACAACTCAGAATTGATTTATGTACTGATTTATAATTTTGTGTCAAAATAGCCAAAGCTTGGATCAAATGTCTCAATTGTTTCTTCATGCGTTCATATATTATTATATTTATAATTTAATTGAATTTTAATGATTTGAAGGCAATATCGATGTTTTATTTCAACAAGATTATAAATATGATCATTCCGTTTCATCACAAAATAAAAAAAATATAATTAATATTGTGTACTTACTGTTAAATAATTAAAACTTTGATCATTCTACTTTTGTTTACATAAAAATTGAATTTTTAAACGTTTGTTTACAAGTTCTTAATCTTGAAATGTTTTGTTTCATACAAACCATACTTTTCATATTAAAACTGGAAGTCTACTGAGGTAATTGCTACAATCTTTTCCATATTAATAAAATAAAAACAACATTAGATGCTTAAAAAGTGATTAAATTTAATCACAATAACAGTTTTATATTTTGAATCGAGATTCGAGTTACAAATATTTTACGGATACAGTGAAAAAGAAGACATTATAAATTCAGGAAAAGGTATACTCTTTTACAAACCAGTCATTTGATGGTCAGATCGTGATAAGAAAAATGACGTCATACAAGTAAATTCTCCAATGAAAAGTACGCATTTTGACCACCTGATATTCCGTTTCTCTTCCGGATGCATGTTCTGAAAACGTACCCGCTATACCCCCTGCTGTGAGGCCGTTTCTTCGCTATTGGCTAAGTTAAATGACGTCATGGGCGGAGCCTAGTATACACTTTGAAGTTTGACAGTTTCACACAATATCTGTCGTCTTCGAGATTATACATGGGAAAAAAATGTTTGTTATTAAATCGAGAAGAAAATTATGATAGAAAGAAGTAGTGCAAAGATATAACGTTGTGTGACAATATTCGGAGATATATACACGTTCGTAAAACAACAAAAATGTCTTAAATTTAGGTAAGTAGTATATGATATATTTATTACAATTTTTGCGAGTAAAATGCTGACACTGGAAACGTTATACCTTATACATCTGTAATAATTCGATTGAATGGTTTTCTAACTTATTTTTTATAGTACCTAATTTTAGATAGAAGATCGCCAACCAAATATGAATATATCAAAACTTGTACTGCAATATTTCACCTGGCCTGTTTAAATAACTTAAGTGGTCAGATGTTTTTATTGTTGTATCAGTTAAATTAAAGGAGAAACTTTGATTTATTTCCTTCTAGGCTAATTAAATTTGTGTAGAAGACAGCAATATATTTTTTAATCTGATTCATAGTTACTTTGTTTATCACAGTAGTGTATTATAGTATAAGAGTGTAAAGATGTTATACAAATTAATGAAATTACTAATAAAATTAATATATATGTATATACCAAGTTGTAATTTAAATAGCATATATATGAAGTTTGATTTCAATTGTATGGGTGTTGATTTTAAGATTTTATAGATATTAAGTAACATTCTGAAGAAAGCAAACACTAATAGCCATTATCTAATGTTTATGAAATACTTTAAAGTTTGATCTGTACCCAGTAGTGAGTTGCCAAATTTTTAACAGCCAGTAAGCCATTATGCAAGATTATGGTTTCAAATGCTATCATTCTTCGCAGTTCACACTAACATAATATACATTTATTGTGTATTCATTTGGTGTTCGAGTTAAAATTATTTATATTCTAACGCTGTTGTTGTTTCTTATGACCTCCTGATTTCGATGGATATTTTAACTCTTAAACATATTTATTTCAAATTATGTTTAAAATAAATAAAATTGGCATCACGTCTGATTTCAACCAGCAGAAACAACAAGCACACAACTATAATAGAAGGTCTTTATTTCACTTCTTTAAGATGTACAAAACCTAAAAAGGCCAGAGCGCTTTCGAGCGTAAATACGCTCGTCATCACTGCTCTGAATTTGGTTTCAGACCTGCTCACTCTAATGTTTCTTCTTTATTTAACTGGATTCTGTCTGATAAGCTGGGTGATAAGGATGACTTTAAAAGCTTTGCTGGGGTATATGTGGTTCCCCTGTTGTCCATCGATGGTAACTTTAAATTTTATATTGGCAGTACAAAATATACTATTGATATCCGTTTGGCAGAACATGCTAGGCATGTCAAAGGTGGTAAACTTTCTACGGCCCTTGCTCATTTTGTTGTTAAAGAAAATTTCCGGCCCCTTTTTTGAAAGAACTTTCCTTCTTATGCGTTGCAATAACCCTCATAATATTCTCCTTTTTAAGTCCCTCTTTATTTATGTTTACCGCGAGTCGATTTGTAATTTTGACCCCGTTCAGATTTTAAATTATGCTTGGCGACTCAGTCTCGACTCCACGCAATTCAAGTCTCTTCATAGTTATCTTTGACGTCATCCTCTCGGGGATTGGGCTTGACTGCCCCCATTTTTAAAATTTTTGAATTTGAAAATTCTGCAATAAAATTGTAAATTTTTACTGTTCTTTTCGTGATTTATGCTCGATTTTTTTAATCTGTTCAAAATGTTTTGTATTTTTGGATTCTCCTTAGATAAACGTAAGTTTATTGATATTTGTATTTTTGGATTCTCCTTAGATAAACGTAAGTTTATTGATAATTGTATTTATGCAAATTTGCCACCTTTTCTGGTCTATATATGAATGATCATTCCTATTTCCATGCAGCCACTGATGAAGAGCGTGAACGCTCGAAAGCACTCTGGCCTTTTTAAGTTTTGTACGTCTTAAAGAAGTGAAATAAAGACCTTCTATTATAGTTGTGTGCTTGTTGTTTATGTTTAAAATTTAACAACCAATATTTAAACTTTGGAAATGTTTAATAACAATTACATGTGTATTATCCTACACTTTGAATTTTAAATATACAAAATTTTGATATTCACATTTAAAAGGCATGTATTGATACATTATTCAAATTTTTCAGAACATTTTGAATTTAACTCAACGTTAATTCAGTTAAAAACCTCTTTACACTTGCTATTCTGTATAACACATTTAAAATATAAAAACCTGAAGTTTTATTTTTCAATCTCTTGAATAATTTCAGTTTGAAACATTTAGTCAAAATACTATTAATTTCTAAACCCAAAATTATTTATTTGAAACAAATATTAATTTCAATATCTTTATTACTTCAACAACTATAATTCGATTTAGATAATATATTACTATCTAATGTTAACGAAATACTTTAGCATCGGTTGGACGCAGTGATAATTAGTCAAACTTTTAACTGGTACATGTATTTTCAGCTTCATTATATCTCATTACATCAGGATAAATCAGATAACATCAGTATTAACTAGGTAAGTCATTTTGCATCTATTCATGCATCCTAAGACATCAAATCCATCTTCATATAAAATTAAATTAGTAACTACTGTCTATTATTTTCAAAAACAGCATTCAGTAAGTTGATTTAAAATATCTGTTGGATAAACTCCTTCTTTTTATAAACATGTTATAAATTGAAATTAGGTAATTTCATGCAACATTTATTATGCAGTTAAAGTTATTCAAACAGATTGTACTGTTAAATAGAAAATGCATATTTTTAACTATAGTAAAGCACTATCACTACTCTAGGGACCAGTGAAGTAAAGCGTATACCTGTGAAAATATATAACTGAAATTAATGTCACTGGATAGGAATGTTTCACGAGCTATGTAGAAATGCATATAAATGATGTATGTACTGTATTTCAAATATTTGAAATTTAATATTCACTGATTAGAATGGGAAATTAGACTATATAAGATTTAACAAAATATTTGAAACATTTTTATGTAAATAAAATTAAAATTTGTTTTGATTTGACAACAAATTATGAATTTTATACAAATATTGAAATTTAATATAACTATCCATATTTCATTACCTGAAGATACATTCAATTGAGTCGTAGAAAATTAGTACTAACTTTTGAATCATTTGTGAGATATCAGTGATTACAAACGTACACATGCTTATCTCAAAAGCATTCAATTCGAAAATAAGAATATTTAAAACAAAAACATGTAAATTCATTGATAGTTCAAATATTTGATCCTATTACAATTTTTCCTTTAACGTTAGTATTATGTGTTGAGACCAGACCGTCGGACCTACCAGAAAGGTGTTGAAAACCCAGGCCGTCCGGCTCGTCAACAAGGACTTGAGCATCCATTTGGACGGCCGGGAAGGAGTTAGCCGAAACCAACTCCCAACTTCCATGGCTTTCGTCCGACGGTCCAGCAGCGTTTATTTTGAGAATCAAAAATTTACAGGAGAGTTTACATAATATGTTTCACATTTTGAAACAATATAAAGTTTAAACAGTGAAAGACACATTAAAACGGATTACAATAATTCTTGAACAATTGTTACTTCAACTGGTGCACAATGAGAAATAATACAACAAAAACAACAACGAAGACAAAAACAAAAACTAAACCAAGACAAACAGCAACAAATGGGGCACAATCAAAACATAGACAAAAACAAAACACAGACAAAACAAGGCAACCACCTTGGTGTGACCTACCAGAAAGGTGTAAGGTAACTGTTTGGACGGCCGGAGTTAGTATTATGTTGTGTGTAACAGTAGCGTAGCGTCCCCAGGCAATTCTTTTTTTGAGGAAGGGGAGGGGGGGGGGTTGAATTGGTAACCAAACAGTTTGCTTCCCATTTCGCTAAATATCATTTCTCTGAACTTAAATGGGTTTCTAGGGAATATGATTTCCCTACTTGGTAATGCTATTGGTGTTTAGAGACAAAAAATATTTCTTAAATATATTTCTATAATTTTAAAGAATCAAGGGTACTTCCTTATTATAGTGGCCCCAGAGGATGAATCACCAAGCATCCGAGATTTATGGCCAAAGTAGGTTGTAAAATCTCACCAAACATTTGCAGTCCTAAAGAAACAGCACATGTTTATATTATTGTCATATTGCTTTTTCGTTAACGAAAACCTTGGCTCAATCGGATATGTGGGAGCCACTATAATAAGATAGTACTGAATCAAGCTATATATACAATTTCTTTCTAATAGTACAATGATTCTAGCTAAAATTAAATCTGCTTTTCAATTTCTTCGTCTACAGTTACAATTGCAATATATAGATATTAGTTTATTAAATGGGATATTTTTATTTACTTTTGAAATTTATTTTTACCTTTACTCTAAGGCAGGAATTTACTTTTATGCATCAAAATTCTATTATTTGTACTACTGATGGGAATAAATCAGTACAAATAAGATAACCATATGCATTACTTAAAAAACATATTTTAGTTCATCCGATGAACAATATCTTGAAAAATTATAAATATTTAATCAACTGAACATGATTGACTAGTACCTACTTAATCAAATTTAAAACATAATTTTTATTACATAGTGTTTATGTTAATCCATGTCTAGAACCAATTCGGATTTCTTATAGAAAGCTGAAGGTTAATTAGGTCCTTGTAAATTGATAATCATTCAATGAGTCATGAGTACATTTAACCAAATTTAAAAGGTAGCTGCAAAGTTTACAGTTAGTACATTACAAGGGCAGATTCAGGCAGAAATAAAAAGGGATTTACAGGGATGTATCTAGAGAAATGTGAGTGGTGGTTGATTTTCCAGAACAATTATAATTGAGAATATAAAATTTCGAAACAAGCTTCACGTTAATTCGCACACACAAACAGTATTAGTATTATATACGGTACTTACGTATTATCGCAACCATGACAAAACGTAATTGATGTATCGTCCAATAAAGGTCCCGATCGATTCCAAGGACAACATGCAACAAAGTGATCTGTATGAGGACCCACATTCGAGCGGGCTCGAACTGGTTGGGGGACGTACGCACCGCTGGGACTGTGTCGTCAGACAGGCCGGCTTCGCCGGACCAAGTCACAGAGCATATTAGACTCGCTTCTGGGTTTTTCTCAACCAGTTCGAGCCCGCTCGAATGTGGGTCCTCATACAGATCACTTGGCTGCATGTTGTCACGGTCCTTGCGCCGTGCGACGGTCCCAGAAGCGAGTCTAGTATGCTCTGTAACTTGGTCTGGCGAAGCCGGCCTGTCTGACGACACAGTCCCAGCGGTGCGTACGTCCCCCAACTAGTTCGAGCCCGCTCGAACGTGGGTCCTCATACAGATCACTTTGTTGCATGTTGTCCTTGGAATCGATCGGGACCTTTATTGGACGATACATCAATTACGTTTTGTCATGGTTGCGATAATACGTAAGTACCTTATATACTTATATATTAACGAAAACATTTGATAAAATTGAATATAACTTTTTTTAAATGTAATTATAATATGTATATTTTTTTGGATGAGTGGTGGTCGGAAATTCTGAGTGTGTGGTGGAAACCCCGACCACCACCAACCACTGTAGATACATCCCTGGATTTACTTCGACATGTTTCTTTTATTGAACATTCGTTTTTGCAGTATATCAGTAAATAGTTAAACTGATAAATTTTTTTTTATTAATCATAAAATGAAGCAAACTAGCCAGATAAAATGAATTTTATGTCATTTTGCAATTTATGACATTGCAATAAACTTTTATAAGTGAATCTATAGAATCACAAGAAATGACATATCTGAAAAAAAAAAGGGGGGGGGGGAGGGTAATTGCCACAATGACCCATACCTGGATCTACATTAAGTTTCTTGTTACCATTATAGATATCAGATATTCTATATGGACGAATGCATAATAAGCATGAAACCAGTCCAAGAATGCTCATGCTGGTATCTGTAATAGGAATATCACCCATATTTTTTAGAATGCCTCTTATAGATGGGCTTTGTGTTTATAAACTTTGCCTTTGCAACTTCATGTGGCCTGAGCTAAATTGTATATGAATTTTGAGCCGGCCACGTGGAAGAACTGAAATTGTTAGTTCCCATAGAAGTTCTAAAAAATTGTGGCGCATGCTAACTTTCATGCTACCACTGCAAATTTTGATTATTTCATGATGACGAACATATAATAAGTGAGAAACTAGTCCATAGATGCTAGTATCTGCAATAGGAGTGTCTTCTCCATTACATCCTATTCACAAATTGATATATTAGGATGTTGCAAAACTGTAAGAGCAAAACAGTTTTATCAAGCTATTTTCACAAAAAATATTATGACTGGAGAAAAAAAGATGAGCAAGATAAATAGCAGATATATTTTGAAGTTGAAATTGGGGCTGCAGCTAATATATTTCACATGACATCTTTGATGAACAAGTATTTTAGCTATATTTCAGGCATTTAACTTGAATGTACTCGGAAAGCTGTATCTGTTTACTCATATTTGTTTCCATTCACCTATTACGTGTACATATATTATGTAGATGGTTATCATAAAGACAAAATATCAATTTAGAATGTTCCGATACTAAAATATGGAATTAAATATGAGGATTTTGCTGTCTAAGAAAAGTTGAAACCACTTTATGTGAAATATCAGTTAGAACGAACTGCAGGCTAGGCACTATTAGTGCCTATTATATATTCTATTATACATTTATTTGTTACATATAAAGTAGTTAACATGAAATTTGAATTAATGTAAAAAAAAGCTATTCCTCTGAAAGTCAAATTCTTCAGGTAACACACTAAGTTAGAGTGCAAATCTCAACCAACTTGTTTATTTCTGGTGATATCAATTCAAATCCATAGCATCTATTCTATTGGTATATAACTTTTTAATACTTCTGTAAAGAAACCAGGCATAAAAAAATTAGGTGACAAATCAGATTCTTTAAGAAAGTATTACAAATTTATATTCTCAAAAGCAGTAGTTTAATTATTTTGATCTATTGGTATCTTTTATTCACATAGAAACAAGGAGCAAGCATTAAAGGAGAACTAGAGTCAGTATGTACATACCGATTGTCAAAATTTTCAATGCTCTTAAGTATCAGTCATTACATTGAAAATGTTTAAAGTAAATAAAAGTTTAATAAAGAATGCCAAGAAATTAACTTATATATTTAAAAGTATGCACTGGTTGTGACTGATGGACTTACCTGGTTAAAGATACTCCCCCCCCCTCCTCCCAACTACAGGAAAATATTTATTCGAATTTTTTTTTAATTACATTAAATCAAGACACAAATCATATTGTAATTGTTAATGTGTGTAAAAATTTCCTCAAAATCCAGAAGAAGGTGTATTGAAGTACTTTAATTGTAAATCCATTGACGCAGTTCTATAAAAATATAGGTATGCCATTCTTTTGGTTTTGCCACTTTGTTTTCTTTCGGTTAGTGACAGTGGCATAGCATTATTCACACCTATTCAAATGGTAAAGAAACCAATATGCATATCTATTTGCTTAGAATTTAATGGGAACAGCAAACAACTGATATATATATAATTTTCGAAGCATATCAATTAATAAAAATTTTTAGCATAGAAAATTATTAGCACATCACTGGGTATATAGAGTGGGATGGATTACCCACCCTCTACACTAAATATTTTACCCAGGATTACATTGTAAGCCTGCATTTTTATTAATTTTAGATTAATTTTTAAAAAAAAATTCCACATTTTTTGTCCAAAATATTCCATTGTATGGCTTTTTCTTTTAAATCAAACACATAGTTTTGTTTACAAACTTGCATAAATATTTGAAATCGACTTCAAAAAAGGTTATGGTAACCCACATTTAAACGGTTATATATTTTGTTTTGGATAGCTAACTTGTTTTTTTGTAGTTAAAACATTAATAAAATAAAACAAATTGCCTCAAGTGCTATAAGTCATCAATGAAAATAGGATTAAAAAAGTTGCGATACACGTACGAAATACAACATAAAATGGGCATAAGGTGCCTTTAATAAACATAATACATATAACACAAGCATTTTAAACTGTATGCTGTATATACTTTTTTTCCCGTAAATGAAGCATTTTCATCATAGATCAAGTAGTAATAATAATAATATATTTTATTTAATTCTTTAGTTTAAAATCATATCAAAAGCAAATAAATATGTGTGCATGAAGTAAAATACTTGACGAGATGTATATAAGGAAAATGTAAACACGTATAATCTCGAAGACGACAGATTTTGTCTTAAACTGTCAAACTTCAATGTGTATACTAGGCTCCGCCCATGACGTCATTTAACTTAGCCAATAGCGAAGAATCGGCCTCACAGCAGGGGGTTTAGCGGGTACGTTTTCGAAACATGCCTTCCGGATAATCACGAAAAAGGACATAAGAACCCGGAGCTAGAAGTGAGCATAGAGCTAGAAGTGAGGACATAAGAACAGTGAGCTAGAAGGATCTGAAAATAAAAACTATTCAAATAGTCGACTTGCACCTTTGATGAATTCTTTCCGCGAAAAAGAGGAGGGTGAAGAACGAAACTCGCACTGGTTTCAATTTAGAAACATAAAATCGGGGGAAAAAAATCATTAGACCGAGTCATTGAAAATCGATGTTTTGAAATTAGAAATAAATGAAAGGGAAATGCATACTTGTACTGTTTGCGGGAGCAAACATAAAAGTCACGCATGTTGGCGCTCAAAAAGGATGAGTTTGGATCAAAAACTGCAAATAATTACAGGAAAAGTGTATTGTTTCCTTTTCCCAAAGAAAAGTTATATATTTAATACGTTTAATGGAAAACGGAAGTGTCCATTTTCTAGGAAATGGCAGAATTTTCTGGGAAATCAGTTTCACTGCTCCACTGCTGATATATAATTTTTGGCTACCAGTGTCAAATAAAGGCTTGTCACTCGTCGACCACTCTGTCCCCGTATATGGACTTTCAAAGTTTGTAATATAATTTCTGGTTAGGTAAAACGCTATCGTTTAGTATCTTTAGTATCGTTTAGTTCCAGTTTTGTTGTCAATATGCGAGTTTGGTATCTCAGGCCAAATAGCAGTATCACCACCTCTATTAGTAGAAATTATATTGTTCGTCTGCTAACAATATAATTTCTACTAATAGAGGTGGTGATACTGCTATTTGGCCTGAGATACCAAACTCGCATATTGACAACAAAACTGGAACTAAACGATAACGTTTTAACTAACCAGAAATTATATTACAAACTTTGAAAGTTCATATACGGGGGCAGAGTGGTCGACGAGTGACAAGCCTTTATTGACACGAGCGGATAAATAGCACCGGACCCACTCCGATTCGACCAACAAGGAACCACTACTGACGATGATGCGATTGACGTAGCCGATGACGTAGGGTACACGTTGATTCCGGTTAGCGGAGTTTTATTTAGCATTCGCGGCAAATTTAAGTTTCGTGAAATTTTTTGAGAAATGTGAATATTGATCAAAGCTTAAGGATGGACCAAACACTTCACAAGCCAAAAACTCACAGAAAACGGAAAAGTTTTCTAAAATGTGCAATTGCAAAAAGATATTTTCCAGTAAATCTACCTTTTACAGACATAAAAAGAAATGTTCAGCTAGTTGCTGAAAAAACAAATTATGTTTGTAAAGAAAAAAAATTGTAATTTTACAGCACTAAAGTAGGATGATTTTCGCAATCATTTCCATACTGTTCATGACATGGAAGAAATAAAACATGATAATGATTTTCAAAATTATTCAGGTATGTTCGCATTTTCATAACTTCTATTTCAATAAGTTTTATTTATTGCTGAATAAAATAAAATAGTTTCACATAAAAATACAAAGAATGGATGAAATGCATGAGATTTTAAAATGTTACCTATGTAAGATGAATACAAGATATAACATATTCTCATAGATTAGAAGATATACCCATGCATTTGTGGATGATTTTCCGTACTACAAGTTACAACAATTTTTGCCAAAATAAAACAATGACATAATAAATTGAAACAATCAATAAGTCCCAAAAATATCAATAATAATAATGACCGTAATTGATATAATCCAGTCAAAAATGCAATATCAATGAAATTTATTTCATACGTATACATATCTTTATTATTTAAATCGCTTTAACTTCCGAGTTCGTATTATAAACTACCATCTCCGTGCACAGGCGCAGTTCTCTGAAGCTACTATTGGTCGTCGATATTGACGTCGGGTGACATCACATCATGACGTTCGAGTGGGTCCGGTGCTATTTATCCGCTCGTTTTATTGACACTGGTAGCCAAAAATTATATATCAGCAGTGGAGCAGCGAAACTGATAGGATATGAAAACCTAGAATGATATATAGTGCACAGTCTATTTGAAGGACTCGAATCTTCACAACAAAAGCACCACTAATTTAGCACATATTTGATTAGTTTAGATAAAAGCTATAATTGTAATTTTGAATTAATGAAAAATATGTAGAAACACGATAGACCACGGATACATGAATTATCTTGATTGGAAATAAAATTTACAGATATGAACTTTTGTTTAGAATCATCAGTTGAAAGTATTGAAACTGATATCCATTACTAATAGGAGAGGAAGTCGCCGTGTAGTGGATGATAGGAAAAGTTCATAATTTAGAATGTGGCCTTGTAGCTGTTGGAATACCACTGGGGTAGATTATCAAGGGTAAAATACCGAAGAAAGAAATTGTGAGACCTAGTTTTAACAGTGGTCGGGTCGTTGCGTCACTTATAATGCTTTTGTTCAAGAACAAGATGAAAAGACAAACTTTGTCAATTATTTGCCTCATCAGACAGTCATAAAAGATTACAGTACTATGTAATCCAACCACCTGTTTTCGATGCTTCTGTTCGGGGAGAAAAGGGTGGGAGAGAGCTTTTTGTAACAGTCTTTGTGGTGGAAGAATAAAGGAGCGGAACAGACTGATTAAAACCATGTAATGATAAAAGTGTTTGAGCACGTCAATTTTACTTCCATACTCAAATGTGGGAGAATGTTGCGAACTGTATTAACCATATTTGCATAATTGTATCTGACCCAGAAAAGCCACAACGATTTGTAAAAATGAGAGTTAGCTTTGTGATTTGGGGCAACAGTAGAATAGTTCAGCAATGGCTGTGTATGTTGGTTATTAACATGGTGTGAAAGATTATAATTTCTGTAAATAAGTCGGCTGTTAATAAATGGGATATATAAAGTTATATTTTAAGGATGCTGTTTTAAGCAGGTAGTTTACTTCGGGTATATAACACCGTGAATACATCTCTGACGGCTCCCACTAATACAGATTGTCGGTTCTATTTCTATTCTAATGTATGTACGCCTGTCCTGGTGCAACGGGTGCGTCAAGGTCAACTAGAACGGCTTTTTAGTTAGCCTTGGGAGTGCGCGAGGTGTGGCATCTCACCGGGGCCCAAATGCTCTATTTTAAGAACTTTCTAATTAAAATACGCTTTCAGCATTTTGAGAGGATCCCTAATTTACTTGTCACACCCGACTCCCAAATGACTGGCATCGAGCTTGCTCAAGTGTGTGTGTTGCTTTATTTGGAGCTACGAGCTACTGGACTCAGTCACAAAGCAGTGTTCGTTTATTAACGGCAACTTAGGATTTGTGAATAGCGAAAAAATATAGGGCTCGATCATTATATTTTATATCGTCTGTGTACATGTTTTGTGCAAACCGCATGTCTTTCCATACTTCATTGCGAAAGCTTTACAACATTATAATTGAAAATATTCGCATATCTTATTTCGTTTTCTAGATAGAAATTCTAATTTCTTCAACACGCTGCTAGAGTAGAGGCGAGTCAGATTTTCTCAGTCGATAGCGTATAGTCGCTTTCCTAATTGTAGACCCTTCTTCTGCAGCTCTAGGAAACTTCAATCGAAAGTTAAACGGATACATAAGGACTTAAAACGTTACCCTGTGATACCCCTGCGAGGCTAATCAAGTGCAGAATCACTATTATCTGCTCTCACGAAGTCATCGATTCGCCATTACCATATTGAATTCTACTGACGTTCTTATTTTAAATGAGACAGTATCAGCATAACGTGTTGACACGGCAGGCACAAACTTTACTTCTTTTGCAACGTTTCCCATTTGCAAATCGAAAATAAGAGATTGGATTTCTGCCGTTTATTTATGAATACTTCCTGTCTATAGTTTGTTGAAATCTTGCCTCCCACTTTTGAAAAAGAGACCATAAGTAGTTTAGTTAACTATAAGCAGTGAACGTAGCTTATCGATTGCCGATAGTTTTAATTTTTGCAACAAATATTGGATCTGTTTGACATATTGAATGGCAGGATGATTAAATTATAAAGAAAAATGCATGGAATTTGTTTGACTATATTTTCTCACATCCTTTACCTCGCCCCTTCTCTTCCATAACTGGAAAGTGCTTTATTTTGTTAAGTACACTTGGGACAAATATGTTTACACATTGATTATCCCGAGATAAAACGAAGGATTATTTTTAGTATAAAAACTTGTCTATAACGCAGTCTGATTTGCTATGAAGCTAATGAAACTTAAGATTTAGGTCCTCCGCAAAGCCATTTATTGTATTACTTATAAATGGGTGAATAACAATTTTCTCAATTTCGAATATTAATCAGATCTCGAATATTCGAACACCCCGAATAGTTATTCAAATTGCTGATAAATAATATTTATATTTCTTAAATATTATTTATTACTTATTGGTAAATAAATTATTAATGTAAAATAAAAAAGCGAGTATTTTGGGCAGTTTAACCCTCATGCCATTCGGTCTGACGAAAGAAACCTGGTAAAATCAATTTGTTTGCTCATTCTCAACGTGCTGATCTAAATTTAACGGCCCACAACCATTGCGAATATGGGGAATGGCTTATTTTTGTAATTAACAGATTATAATTTTGTAAATATATACGTATAATGAAATCCAAATTGATTGTACTGACATAGTTTGTTATAATGTACGCAAAAGGTCATGAAGTACCAATGAAGCTGTCGATGACGCTATTGAATGAAAAATGATGCTGATAAACTTTGAGGGGCCAAATAATATATTGAAATAAGTCTCAGCGAAAGAAGAAATGCAAAACTTAATCAATTAAATTATTATTTTCAGAGCATTATCTTTAAAATTTTCACAGATGCTTAGAGTGCAGATATTCTGCAGGGAGGGGGCGGGGAGCACAGTGGTTAGTACGAGGGGATTACACTCGGACGAACCGAGTTCGATTCCCGTCTCTACTTAAACTGTCCCCGCGTTCACGTTAAATATGTGAGTCTGTATGTCCTTCCGAGAGGTTGATGGTAGGAGTACGGTCCCTGTGGAAGCCTCCCTCACTGAAGTACGGTCCCTGAGGGTACGGTCCCTGTGGAAGCCTCCCCCACTGGGTTCTGGTCTAAATTGGGTTGCACTTCCCGGCCGTCTAAACAGATACATTGCACCTTCGGAAAGGTCGGGCGGTTTGGGTTAAAGAAGATGTGCTCGGATATAAATAATAATTGCATATTTGTAAATGCTTCTCACCTGCTGCATATTTTTATTTAAGAAAACTAGCACTCGAACATGTTCAAAGTCTAGTCTGCTTCTTTTGGTCCCAAATTAAAACAGCGATAATGAAAAATCGCTCTTAAAAAACTGTTAGTTGCGTCGTGGATAAATATTCGAAAAATAATTCTTTCCAGAAATCATACAGACTATTCTTTTCCAGTTGTCGAAAATGTTTTCACTTGGTGGAAGTAAACTTTCTTCTAGGCACTTTTGAATTTCTTCTTCAGTATCCTGAATTTTTATTCCAGAACTTGCTGTTTATCATGGCGCAGTATTCCAGATGTCGAATCTCGAATATTTTACATGTAAATGCATCATGAAATTTTTTTTAATAATTGGAAAATTTTGGATTGAGAGACCGTATTTCCGACAAATACGTTTCACTATTTAAAACTGTTGTAAGATAAATTGCAGCCTTATATGAAACATTTTCGACTAACGATTGAGGAAATGAAGGCCGTTTTAGGATTTTCAGGGACACCTTGTATTAGTATGATGTAAGAAAGAGAGTGTGTGTGTTTTGTGACGGAATCGAAAATTCGAATTCAAGATTTCGAAGCATTTACACGTTTGAATCATCGTTGAACTGAAGCGTCGTAGCCAGCATAAAAGTTAGCAGTTTGAAGCATCGTAGCCAGCATAAAACACAAAAATAATGGTCTCAACCGGTTTAAAAAAGGGGGGGGGGGATCTGTGAAATATTTCTTGTACGCATTTTTTGAATTAACAATTCGTAAATAATATTCTTGTTGTTTCAAAGCGTTCTTCAAAAACACCTATATAAGAGGCAAACCAAACTGAAGTCCCTGCTAAGTTACACAGTTAAGTTACAGTACATATAACAAATGTCATTAATAATTAAAAAAAATTTTTTTTGCATGAAATCGATGGACTGAGCTCAAATCATTCGAATTCTAAAATAATTATTCTACTCATATTTTTCTGTATTTTAATTAAAAAGTATTCTAAATTGATATTTAAAAAATAAATAAATAGATAAATTGTTAAGGAAACGAACTAGTCAATGTAAGACAAAATTAATTAGCTAATCATAGCTTCCACATTGTATTTAGGTTAGCTTTGATGCGAGTGTAGTAGTCCCAACTACTATAAATGTAACCATGATGATCTCTAAAATATTTGGTACCGATTTCAGCTGAAAGCAAATTAGTTTAAAATGTCTTCACCGGAGTCAATTTAGCGCTGCAAGTGATAAAAATTAGCAAAGTCTGCTTTCAACACAATTTTTAATGGGATAATTGATGAAAATAAAGAAAAGCACCCGTTTTTTGTTGTTCTATCTGTAGATAAAGAATGCCACGAGAAGGAAAGAGAAATTCCAAGATTGCGTTCGAAACGTAAGTGGTTTAGTGAAAAAACATGTTCATTGTAAATTTATTTCGTTCAAGTGCCACCCAGTCACGAACACAGGTGTTTCTCATTAGTAGAAAGAATACATGAAAATAAAAGCAGACGATTTCATGAAAATTCAGCATCATTGACTTCCGATGGAATCGATAATGCAAGCAAATCCATTACAGTTACAGCGACACGTATAATTTAACTTACCAGAAAATGTATTTGCGGAGAGTTTAGCCTTTTATGCTGAATTAGATTTGAGGGAGATAATGTTAAGAACACTCTAAGTGCTGGTACTCTTAGACTAATTATATTCTTACTAAAAATAGAGTGTTGCGTATGATGTTAAATGTGCAAAATACGTATTTTTACTTTGCCTACAATGCATTGTATTTCATTTGTAAAGGGAAAGTATTATGATAGGTAAAATATCCGACTCTTGAGCTTACAGGTTTTGATCATTCGTGAATAGGAATCAACCATTTTTTCAAGAATGTCTGTGAGTAGAATATATCGCGATCAAATTGAGTGATTCGAATCAAATTGAGTACCAGTATTTCAGCTGGTAAATACAATAGGCCTGACGATTTTCAAGAAGATCGGAGCAGGGAAACGACCTCAACTTTTTATATATATGTTTAAGAAAACTGAAAAATACATTTTTAAAAATAATTGTTTCAAAAGATATTACAAAAATTCACATTTTATATCCAATTTTTACTTTATTATATTATAGTATAAAAAAAGTAACGTTTTCTCAAAATTTTTCAAATTCCAGAGTTTCTATGAAAAGCATATTTTAAGAAAATATTATTTCCATTTAGGGACCTGAAATGCAAAACTCCGAATGGTCTTTCATTTAAAAATAAAGTAAAATACAGATTTTGCTCCCCCTCCCCTCCCGAAAAAAATAAAGCACTTATATATCTCTTGAATTGCTTTCCCTACATACAACATAGTACAATGAAAAGGGAAAGTAATGTGATAGGGTTGGAAATTCGAATTCGAATTTTCAATGGAAGAGCATGTTTCAAGCATCTCTAAACTCGAATCGAACGTCTTTTAGGTGATGTCTGTCTGTGTATGTTTTGTGTGTATATGTGCATGTGTTTGTGTGTGTATATGTAATGGCATCTACAATAGTCCAGTGAAAAGACTTTTCAGGTTACCAAAAATCTACTTTATGACACTCGAAAATCATGATTAGTTACACAAGGCCGCGCTCCTCGTAAGCGACCAGTTCTTAAGACATCTCAATGCAGTCTGCGTTGTTTGACACAA